>CM070825.1:3966281-3991281 GCA_036326025.1 Chrosomus eos | reverse complement strand
CTGCAGCATTCATTACTATGGAAAACTCACTATTCTTCTAGCTCTGCGCTAGGCTTGCTACGGTAGTCGGTGTTACACGGTGTTCAGTCGCAACACCGGTTTCATCACTTGCCCACCGCGACACCGGAAAAAAAAAAAAAAAAAAAAGGGAAAACAATTTTATAAAATGTATATAGCCTAATTTATATATTTAACGCAATTACGCAGTATCCGCTTTTTTCTGTCACCCGTTGACTAGCGTCCTCTTAAAAGCAGTCTTAAATGATTTAAATAAAGTCTTAAGTTTAAAGTAGAGATTTGTGAGTAAATGGGACGCGTGTCGATCGCGTCTCTGTCAGCAGCTCTGGTCTTAAAGTGTCATTAAAGTTAATCAAAGAACAAAGGTAAGAGAGTAAATGACTCACTCAGACCCGGAGCCAGGAGGATTATTAAACCGGTAGCCTAATAATCATCAATGCACTCCGCTATCTTTAAAACATCTCCGGCGAACGGCTTCTTCACGCAAAAGAAAAACTCTTCATGAAGCGCAGTGAAATTCAGCGACCTATATGGCGTTTCCTGATGGATCGAGGTTGTAAGGACACTGACAACGTGCCGACAGACAGGACCGAGCAGGTAATATTTAATGTATGAAATAGGGATGTCCCGATCCGATCAAGTGATCGGAAATCGGGCCCGATCACGTGGTTTCAGACTCGATCGGAATCGGACGTCACTTCCCGATCACAGGACTCGGATATATATGTATATTAGGGGTGTACGCATACAAACCAAACCAGGTTCTTGGATCATTTTTTCTGCCGACAAAATCCGCGCTGGCGTGAACGTGAACAACACCACAACGTTGCGCAACATCAAATGACGAACGTAATGAAAGCGGAACGAAACTGCGCTACTCATTATATATTGACTGTTTATCAGTTCGGACCAGCAACATCTGTGCAGCGCGAGTCGATCTTGATCAAGCGACACTGCTACTACACAGCGCTATTAGAGATCCAGTGAATAAAGCATTGAATTCGCCACTGAAGTAATAACATCGCTGCGAGATCTAATGAGAAGCATTCAAATCTCTCCGTTATTAACTGTAGATCTCTATTATATCTCTATAGCGCTGACTTGGAAACCAGGAGAAACATTGTGCCGTGAATGAACTAGTTATAGGCTTTAAGTCCACAGATCAGCAACATTCACCATGGATTTAATATGGTAACTCTAACTGTAGCCATGAAAGTTTGCCTGGAATAGTGAAATGTTTTCAAGTACTTAACACATCTTTTTCCAGCACTTCAAAACTCAAATATTATCTAAATATTATAAATATAAATATATTTAAATGTGATGACCAAAACATTATTTGTTCATCCTTCAAAGATTGCCCCCATTTTTAAACCTGAAAGTTTCAAGATGTAGGAAAACTCAAACTTATTTAAAAATATTTTTTCTTTTAACAAATAGGAAATTTCTCTGGCATTTCTTTCTTTTTAATGTATTGAAAACATACCGAACCGTGACACCACTGTATCGTATCGAACTGAACCGTGAATTTTGTGAACACCCCTAATATATATTCTCATAATTTTTTTATACACTTTTTTATTTGTTTACATGCCTGCCGGGTATTTTAAAGTTGAGATGCTATTTGTTTTTATATTAGACTTTTTTTCATATATTTACTGTTGCACTAAAGTCCAAAAGTGAATAATTTATGTTATTTATTACTTGATTGTTCAAGCTACCTCAAAGAAGTGCTCTGTTTGTTAACAGAGTTTTTGAATCTTAAAATAAGGTGAATTAAATAACAAGTAAGGAACATCCTAGATCTGTTTTTTTGCTCTTCTTTATTCTTTTAATGTAGCCTAATATAGAAGTATCGGATCGGGACTCGGTATCGGTAGATACTCTAAATCAAATGACTCGGACTCGGACTCGAGGGCAAAAAAACCTGATTGGGACATCCCTAGTATGAAACAAAGTCTCAACTTTCAAATTTGGTCAGTCAAAGAAAATTAAACAATAAATAGGCCTACCGTTTTGTGGCTCTAATGTGTCGTGAGAGATTGCCTCAGTTAAAGACAAGTTCAAATCCACCGACGTTAATCTACTAATCTAGACTATTAAACTACTACTCTCCTGACTGCTTTGTCGGATAAAAACGCTAATGTATAAGTGAAAGTGAACTGCACACTGCTGCACAAGCTTTTTATAAGCGATGTAAAAAAAATACTTTTGTTTTCAAATTAGCGGTAATTCAGCGCACAATAACAACAAAGTGTTGCTCCACATGACCACCATTATTCATGCCCGTGCAAACGCGCACATACAGTTGCCTTTTAATTAGCGATTTAAAAGCCCCCGCCCGGTGAAACCGGTATTACCGGTGTCGTCACACGTCGATTAACCGGTGTGAAAATATCCTCACCGTCACATCCCTACTCCGTGCCTGTGGACACGTGCGGCCGTGCGCATTTTAGTGTAAACACAACAAAACACTGCTGCTCCGCACCATTATGAATGCCTGTGTGGATACACGCATTTTACGTTTATTAAATGTAAATTAGCGATTTAAACACCCCCCGGTACTGTCACGCGTCGATTAACCGGTGGGAAAATATCCTCAGTCTCATTCCTAGCGGCATCTAGTGGTGAGGCAGTGAATCGCACCCAACAGAAGTTACGCTGGCCGACAGGAAGTGATGTCATAGTATGAGACAGCGGGGAGGCGCCAGTTAAACAATGAGGTTTCTTTATACATTAAGAAATTATGTTTACTTAATCAGTAAAAGGATGTTAATGTGAGTGGTCAGGGTGTTCACTGATGTGCTCACACAAAAATCGCTGCAAAAGATGCTTTCCAACAGGTTTATCGTAGTTTCTGTCCGACTCCATTTGACTTGACTTGGACAAAAACTATGATAAACCTGTTGGAAAGCATCTTTTGCAGCGATTTCTGTGCGAGCATATCAGTGAACACCCCTGACCACTCGGTGAGTTTCACATCTTTGTAAACTAAAGGTTAATGTGCTTTAAGAAGGATTGTTTCTGTGCACCTCTGCAACCATTGTAGACAGGGTCCGAAATTAACTTTTTTGCTCATCTGCCACGGGGACTGGCAGATGAAAAAATCCACCAGTCAAGCATATTTTTTACCGGCCAAAATAATAAACAGCCTTTTTGTGTCACATATAGTGCTGCCACTAACAACTAATTTTCTAACGACTAATCTTTCGACTAATTTTTCGATTAGTCGACTAATCTAAACGACTAATTTAAAAAAATATCAAGTGTTTATTTCGTTGTGTCCATTTTATTTTGAACGTAGGGCTGCACGATTTGGGCCAAAATGATAATCACGATTATTTTGATCAATATTGAGATCACGATTAATTATCACGATTATTTGTTGATTTTAACCAAAACAAATTTTATTGCCACATAGGCTAATTATAACTGCTTTCACATCCATATTGTGCTACATTTCTGCTAATGTATGTGTATCTAAATAAAATAGGTCCTCTTATTCACCAAAATTCAGTGCATCTCCTTAAAGAATAAAGAAAACAATAAAGAAAATGTAGCAAAACTTCAACAGGGCACTATTTTACATTTTACATTGTGTAAATCTATTTTAGGAAGCAAAATATAAACTTGCATTGTACCTGCATAATGGATGTGAATAAAACACGCAAAATATACAATGACTATGTATACAGAACTGCACTATGGAAGTTCGATTAATGGATGAAATTCAGAGTCATTGTTATTTGACGCTTAAGAAATGTAAAATGTTGTGGTAGGCCTACAGTGTCAGTGATTAGTTGTGAAGTCTTACTGCATAAATTTAATCTATTTAATTCTCCATGTGAAAGTTTATGTGCTCAAATTATTTCTATTTGTTAAACAATAGGTCAAAACAAGACGTTTGTAGGACTGTTTATTGGAGTCCATTATACATTAATATATATATATATATATATATATATATATATATATATATATATATATATATATATATATATATATATATATGTAGTATGTACCAATTTACTAATGCAATTTACTAATGCTCACACTCGGTCTCTCACGCGCACTGTCACTCAGTCTCTCTCGCGCGCGACACAATCGGTAGGCGCGCGCTGTTGCTCGCACGCAGACACACTCGGTATCTCTCGCACACTTTTGAGCACGCTCTGAGGACACTCGGTCTCTCTCGTGCACTGTCGTTTGCACGCAGACCGTAGGTCTCTCTCGCGCACGTGGGCTCATGGAGGCACGTGATCAGACACTGGTTTACGGTGCGCTAGATTGGCAAAAAAAAAAGCTTTCTGTGAACTGAATGACGCATTTAAAATATCGCTCGATCACGCGAATTTGATCGTGGGAAGCCAAAATCGTGATCGTGATTAAAATTCGATTAATCGTGCAGCCCTAACTGAAGGGCCAAAACATAAAATGTCACCTAGTCCAAAAGATTATTAACAATCTAAGCATTAAGTATCAGCATTTCACATTAGGCTATACCATATTAGTCAGAGTCCTAATCTAATCCTCTATTAACAAACATATAGGGCTATGTATTACTTAATTTAGCTCTTTGTTCTGCCTTAAATTAGTACATTATTAGCTTACTGTACATTTTATGTACATTTCTGAAAATATTACTCTGAATTGTAAAGTGGGCTAGATGAAATGCATGCATTTTCTGTAAAGCTGCTTTGAAAACGATATTGTGAAAAGCACTATACAAATCAATTGGAATTGAATTGAAAGAGTCTGGGCTAGCCCACCACTACGCTTAGCTATGCCTAATAATGAGTCGCGCTGAAAGCAGGCAAGCACGCAGATATGCAGCTCGCGTTTACACTTGGGTGCATGGTGGGTCTGTGCCGCGGTTCACGTAAAAGTGAAAGCAACACGGACTCGGGTGCGTGCTTGTTCAGGAAGTAAAGTAACCTGCCTGCGCATGCGTTTTATTTGATTATGATGCATTTACTTAAATAAAACACATGTAAGGGATGATAGTGTTTTTGATTTACCTTCTATACGAGCGAGAGTTTAGCCTGCAGTGTATTCGCGCATTGCACGTGGAATCAGGAATTGGTCTCCTCAAAAGAGTCCGTTCGCAAACAGCAGAACGCCACTTTATGCGACACACGCACATTAAACCTGTGTTGTTCACTCAGCTGCGCATATTGCACAGAATAAATAAAAAACATAATTTGACCCGCGTTCTGTTTTCTATCATGGGCCGTGGACATTTGCAATGACACAAGATGCACGCAAACGCACCAGATCGAAAGTTTAGTGCGAAGGGAGGGGGGCGCCAGGAACAATCACGCTCGGGCTCGGACCACAGCAAAAGAGCCCACCGTTAAAGCACCGTCACCTGCCTCCGTAATTTTTCATATCAAAGGGGTGAAGGCGGGGCGGGAACGTGAAGGAAGAGGATAGCAGATTAAACTTGTCCTTTAAAAAAATTAAATTACATTTTTTTTTTCATCTCAAAGTGATAACATGCACATTTATATTTTAGAAAACTGAATAGGGACAATATTCTGGAAACCACAAACATTTTTGTTTTGTTTTTCTCTTTTCCATAATACTTATCCAGACCTGGAAATAACTCAGATCTAAATTCATACCTTTCCAAACGGCACATTTCTGCTGAGTTACAGGTCAAGATGTCTGCGGTTTAGTTAAATCTACGAGCAATGATTTGTGAGCCTCACTTTTAACCAGATTAAAATTATAAATCACCACGTAGCTTTTTCTTCCCCAAGCAAAAGTGTGTGAACTTACAGTGTTCCCAGTCACATACAGCTGAACACATTTCCAGATCTTCCAGCATGTTTACTGCCATGACTACATCGACATTACCAGCTTCTTATAATAAGAACATAATCTATGAACATAATCTAACTGACTTCACTAAACACAGATGAGGAATAATCAACTGAAGAGTTTAGAGCGCGCGCTCGTCTTACCGTTCCCGTGCGCGCGACCCGGTGCAGTGACGCTCTTCGCGACGCTCGCGGCATCATCATCATCGCTCGCGTCCCGCGCCTCCGCCGCTTTGCGGGAGGCCGTCGAGCTCTTGCTGGTCTTCGCAGGCATGATGAAGGGCACCTGAAGAAGGAGAAGAGTTTGTTTACACTTTACTCTCGGGCAAAAAGTAACAGTAACATGATCTGAGATGACAATACACGAGCTCGCTGTCAAACCCGAACGAGTACAGTAGCCGCAGCATCGCTCGAGAAAGTGTGTGTGTGTGTGTGTGTGTGTGTGTGTTGCCTTCACACTAGTGTGTGTGTGTGTGTGAGAGGTAACCCTGATGACGAGCGCGCACACGCATGACAACACTGAACACGTCACGCGTGTGACAGCTTCAACTGAAAGTGCTTTTATATATCGAGCAAGACTAAGTGTGTGTGTGTGTGTGTGTGTGTGTGTGTGTGTGTGTGTGTGTGTGTGTGTGTGTGTGTGTGTGTGTAACTTACACTATTGTGAAGAATGAGTTCACTGTCTGCATTTCTGCTAACGTTATAAGTTAGTTATGTTTGCTTTCCTAACATATAACCAATAACAAGAGCAATACATCATGTATTCTCCAAGTAACAAGTTACTTAAAATAAAATAAGATATAACGTTACAAACGGCGAATAACTGTTAGTGGAATTAGATGGAAACGTTTTGTTTCAGTAACTTATAGCTTATACTAGTCACTTAATGTTAAAGCTAAACATGAATATGCTGCCATCGAGAAGTTAGTTGTGTGCGATCGAGTAAAACTAGGAAACATATCCACATTTATTAACCCAATCCGTGACTTTTAATCGAGCAATTTCTCACTGATAGCAGATAAATGCGTTTAAGCGATCTGACGCTTCGTTTGACGCCCCGCGTTAAAGCATTTAACGCTACCGTTACCTCTGTCTGGTTCTGCTGGTTTCCCGCGCGCTCGTCGAGTTTAGTCCCTCTGAGACGGGTTCACATGTATTATTGAGTGTTCCGAGAGTAAAACGAGGGAAAGTCTGCGCTCCCTCACTTCCAGTGACTGCTGAAATCTCACTCGTAAATGGCGCGTAAACTGAGTGTGACGAACCCGAGTCCGTTGTGACCCGCGCAGTGCATCATGGGAACACCACGCGTCACGTGACCGGGCAGTTGTTTGTTTTTAGCACACTGAGCATGTACAAAAGTCGAATCAATCGCAATTTATTTTAAAACAGTATAATTTAGGTTTCAAACGAAAAAAGAGGCCATAGCGTTAAAGAAAAATAAATAAATACACGCATATTTTTTTCTCTAATCAATAAATAATTTAGAAAATCTTGAATAAACACACGAAATTTGTCCCCCAAAAAAAACGGAGAATAAAAAACTGAGAATGAATAATAAAAAACAAATTATTTAATATTTTGCACCGCTACGTCTCGTGAGAAGTGAGGCGGTAGGTTTGGAGGAGTTAAGTCTCGCGAGATGTTGTTTTAACGCCTGTTCACTTCCTGCAGGGAAAACAACCCGTAATATAACAAAAAGAAGACGATTGGGAGATGATGTACACGACTAGTGTTTACACATAGGTGTTCTCCCTCAACGTAGTTAGCCTCAAGATCATTTAATGTTTTTAAAGCTATTTAATGCAGAAGTTGCTGGCTAGCACGGCAGTGGCGAACGCGTTTCCGTGGCAACGGCGCCCTCAGTCAGGTAAA
The DNA here is from genome assembly GCA_036326025.1 of Chrosomus eos. NCBI lineage: Eukaryota > Metazoa > Chordata > Actinopteri > Cypriniformes > Leuciscidae > Chrosomus > Chrosomus eos. The sequence goes on along the minus strand of CM070825.1, from coordinate 3,983,569 downwards.
CAAACATCTTTCATTCCGCTACTCTCCTCGAGATAGATGTTAACATTACATTTGAGTGGATTTTCATCGTTTATTCTTATAAACAGGGAAACTAAATCACATTTAAAGCACCAAAAGACGCTGAATGATGCGGTTGAAAACATCTCTGCTGAAGGAACCCAAACATATCCTTTACATTTACTGTTCACGTGATGTATTAATTTATAATGTAAAGAAGACTCTGTGTATCTGTCTAGAGTTTACACTGATTTCCTCTGAGTATATCTCTTATTTAGCTGTGACGATGAAGATGTTTGGAACACACACTGCACGTCTTGGTCACTAGTAATGTATAGCAATTTTGGTTCTTTCATGGATTTATTAAGGGTCTCCTGTAAATGTGACCAAAAAAATACATACATACAACTTGAGCTTTAGTGCTGTAAACATGCTTTGTGACCCATCCTCTAGTCTAAATACTGAGTAAAGAGTTCTGATGAAACACAATAATCTTTAACCCATGTGTACAGTCATTATATGATGCTCTGAGGCTGTTTTACACACACACAGATGAACTGCAGCAGTGCTCGAAGATTCAGTCAAAGCTTGTGGAGGATGGACACCAGAAGTGCCTTAATTAAAGTAAAAATGAGGCCAAATGTTGTTGTATGTCTGTATATTTTTCACCAAGCCGATTTGGTCACATTTCCAGAAGATCCTCATTAACTTATATGAATGATCAAAGATTTATAATTTGAAACTGTTTGTAAACTTTTGAAGTTTTGATCATAACTGGTAATAACTGGTTATATAAATACTCAACCAGGCCACGCCCCTTTATTCTGCGTATTAATTATTTAAATGAGGAATATTGTGACGTGTTCGTTCCCGGAAGAAACTCAAGACTACAATGGAGGCGTTTCAGGGAGTTCAGAAACACTGATATAGAAAATAACTGGAGCTTTGCAGAGATTATTTAGGCTCAAACAGCAACATTACACACTAAACCCGTATTCGGACTCAGTAAAACTAGCAGAAGTGTGTGAGAGTAACTCGATTTACACACCGCCATCACCCTCCTGTCGTCATGTGTGTATTGCACTGTTTCCTGATATCACGTGCTCTGGTAATAATTACTCTACCCCTCCTGTCCATGTTAAACTAACCCAGTCTGAGAAGGGCTTTAGAAATAAGATTAACATGGAGAAAAGCAGAATAGGTTCTCTTTAAAACTCAGGTGTGCTTTCCTGTGGCATCTTTATCCTGAGGCTGTTGTTAAGAGGTTAGTAGTGAGTGTACTGGACAGTTTTGAGCCCTTAACAGCGCTGCACACCGAGAGCTGGTGAGCGGTGTGGGATGGACCTCGGCGGACGAGCTGTACTCCTGCGGCGACGACCACCAGATCCTCCGCTGGAACCTGCTCTCCAACGACACCAGTGTGCTCGTCAAACTGCAGGACCACATCTACCCCATCGACCTGCACTGGTTCCCCAAGACCCTGAGCGGGAAGAAGCAAGCCGTGGCCGAGATCTTCGCCCTCACCAGCACTGACGGTAAAACCTCTGCTATCATCCTCACATGTGACATGTGCTGTGCACGTTTATCATCAAAATCTGACTTGTTCCGTGTTTAAGTGCTATAATCGGGTCCCCGGTGCATCTAACAACCCAGAAAACATGTAAAGTGAAACCCAGTAACTTTGTTTAGGTAAGCCTTTCTCTGCATGTGAAAAAATAAGCCGATCAGATTTCGCTCTCCTTCTTACGTAGGAAGAGGATCTTATTATAATATTACCAGCCTTTAATCTGCACATTTACACACACAGCGCCGCCATTTGGTTTTGCAAACGACAACAGTGACCAGTTCTAACGCAACAGTGACCAGTTCTAACCCAACAGTGACCAGTTCTAACCCAACAGTGACCAGTTCTAACCCAACAGTGACCAGTTCTAACGCAACGGCAGTAGATCCAGCAAAGCCTGAAACTGTTGTGTGGTTGAGCACAGACGAGCACTGAACACTATTGACCAGAACATGTCAGCGCTGTCTAATAAACACCTCAGGAACTGTGTAGTGATCGACCGATGTTGTTTTTTTGATGGCCGATGCCGATAGAGAGCAGGGTGGCCGATATAAAGCCGATGCTTATACTTTAGATGGCAACTTCTTGAATCTGCAGTCCTATAACATTATTTTTCACAAATAAAGTAATTGTTTAAAAATATATGAATGTGAATAAATAGGAAGTAAACACTGTACCAGGGCACTGGTAATAATTTTTTCAAATAAAGACAAGGTAACGCTAATTTTACATACGGCACACAGTGAAAACGATATATGACACAGTGGGCAACTGGTTATAGCACAGCATTTAAAATGAAGGATTTAAAGTTTTTCGATCGCGTCTCCTGTCAAGCTGATCTTCTGTTCACATTCACTTACTTCACACAGATCGACCGTCACTCGCAGTAACGCCTCGGTTACTTCCGTAACACCGGTTCCCTGAGAAGAGGGAACGCGTATTGCGTAAGTAAAAGCGCGATGGCGTCCACTATCCAGCGCGATAATCTCTGCTTTGTCACACAGAGCCCTTTGGTGCGGCCGCCAAAGCATACAAGGAGCTGTTCCGTCTGTATGAATGAGGCAGAACGCTCCCAAAAAACTCTTGATAGCCCTGACAGGACAGAGAAAATTTGCATCTCTTTCGTCTTCTGGCGAGGAAAGAGCTGCTAGTGAAATAACTTGCCCTCTGAACGGAGTCGAGAGCACTTTAGGAACATAACCATGCCTTGGCTTAAGAACGACTCTGGAGTCGTTAGGCCTAAACTCAAGACAGGAATCGCTTATTGACAGCGCTTGTAAATCGCCCACTCTCTTGACTGAGGCGAGCGCCAGTAAGAGAGTGTTTTTAGCGAGAGATGCTTCAGGTCCACAGACCGCAGCGGCTACAGTGGGCGGCTCGGCCAATCGTGGGCAAGCGCGTCCCTGCTCTTTGATAAAAATATTCGGCAATGAGCGTTGTCTTCTGAGGCGAAGAGGTTGACCTCTGCCTCGCCGAAGATGCTCCATATTAGCTGAACCGTCTGTGGGTGAAGAGACCATTCCCCTGGGAATTGTCTCTGGATAACATTTCCGCACCCTGGTTCAGAATGTCTGGCACGCGCCCCCCTTAGAGAGCGCAGGCTGTGCTGAGCCCATAAAATGAGCTTTTTGGACGTGGCGTACAGGTTGCTTGATCTGAGACCGCCCTGGCGATTTATATAGGACACCACTGCCATGTTGTCTGTCCAGACCAGGACGTGGTGGCCTTTTAAGTACGGGAGAAAGGCTTCCAGCGATAGAGCGACTGCTCTCATCTCTTGACAGTTTATACATAGGCGCCTCTCCGGGCTTGACCATAGGCCAGAGACGGGCCTGCCCTTGTAAATGGCCTGTGATGGGGCGATATCTGGATGTGAAAATAAGCATCTATCAGATCCACTGAGAAAAAACAATCCCCTGGCGAATTTGAAAAAAAGGATTTGTTTGGTTGTCAGCATTCTGAACGGTCGCGTCATAAGGCGCTTTGTTCAGGTGTCTGAGGTCGTGGAACGAGGAAGTAACGACTGTAAAAGCCCGGCTCGCTTTGTGATAATGGGACCGTTTCCACAGCTCCCTTTTCTAACAGTTTTACATAACTCACATTTATTACACTCTCCGCTGGAGGAGAACTTGATTGCGAACTTGAGTGCGTACTTCATAGTGGGCACATGACCTACATTTAATGCATTTCCAGCGTGAGCCGAGGGAGAATTTAAGACTTTGGGAACAGTGTTTGTGTGTAGGGGTGCGTACTTTACAGTGGACACGTGACCTACATGACACAGACCAAAAAGAGCTCTTTTCGTGCTTTATTTGTGCCTCCGTAATAACGGCGTTTGTTTGTGAGCGCGTTTCATTACAGGCCCTTTTAGTGCGACATTTACATTTCTAGCCGCCTGAAAAAAGGGGACTGGGGAATGTATGCCAAGCTTTTTGGAGATCGGTCCGGCCTCGGCGGGACTCAAAATCTCTCTCTTTCTTCCTATGGCTAGGAAGGCTTCCATGGCTGGGGGTCCAACACAATCCTGGGTTGGGGTCCCCGTCTCTCAGTGAAATGGCGCTTTGGTGGGCGGGGCGGGGCATCATCCGCTGGGCGGTGCTGAGAGACCGGAGGCGCTGGCTTCACCTGCTGAGGCAGTGGCGCCTTTTTAGTGCGACTCGAAGCAGAGCTGGAATGCTTTGGGAGGAAGTGTCGCATTTCTGAGCTTGAGTGTAGCGTTCCGTGAACCCTTGACTGCTGGGCCGAACAGACCAGTGGTGGAGATAAGGGAGTCCAGAAAGAATGTCTGCATCCTTCATGTCCTTCAAGTTCAACCATAGGTGCCGCTCAAGCACCGTCAAGGAATCGCCTCGTATCCCTTTTCCAGAGCGCCGTCCGTCTATCGTAGAGAGCGTCGAGGAAAAATACGTTTTCAAGCGAGCTGATTGTGGCGCTTTCCACGATTTAGTCAGCTCGTGGTGAACTTCCGGGAAGAAGGGGGCAGGTCTCTGCAGAGGGGCCTGCCGGCGACCCTGCAGGAACCACTCATCCAGCCTGCTGCGCGTGGGTCTTCAACGGCCCTGGTGAGAAGTTCAGCATCAATCCTCGTCCTCTTGTGGCGTGTGTAGACGGTGCGGGGCCGGAAGCGGAGCCCGCCCACTCGTCACAGTCGAAAGCAGCGATGGAAAAGCTGTCATCCTTATCATCCTCCTCGTCCGATGCTCCAAATGAGATGAGGCCTGCCTGTGAGATTGGTGTGTTTTGGTGAAGCTTGTGAGGCTCCGCCCTCTTCTGAACGGAGGCGGAGCAGCAGCTCATTTGCATTTAAAGAGAGACACACAAAAATGGCACGTTTTTGCTCACACCCAAAAAGGGGCAAATTTGACAAGCTATAATAAATGATTTGGGGGGTATTTTGAGCTGAAATTTCACAGACACATTCTGGGAACACCATAGGTTTAGGCTATATTAATTCTTGTGAAAAGGGGCATAATATGTCACCTTTAAACATACGACTTTGCAAGGGTTGTGTTGAGCTTTGGGGTGAAATACGGGCCTCCAGTACTTAAATATGGCCTGTGTTCAAGTACTGGCTTTAAAGCTTTTGTTCAGAGCTGCTGACAAATGTTAGAGGAAAAACTGTATTTCTGCTCACATGCATCTCATTTGCACAATATTTAATGCTTATTTCGTGCACCTCAAACCTGCACTCACATGCACTTAATATAGCACAGCGGAGGGCAGCAACATGCTGATTTGCAGTTTTAGCCGACCACAAATTACACAGAACACTCAGGGCTCTTTTAATATGCAGCGCCACTAAGTATACGCCTGGCTAGTGTCCTCGATATCTGTCTCTGTGCCTGACTGCCGTGTGTCTGCAGCGCTGCTCTGATCGGCTCAGAGGAAACGAGGACGCACAGTATGGCGAGTTTTGCACAATTTGACAAGATTAAAAAGTCTACGGCTGAGTTTCAGTTATGTCTGGCTGAATTTCTAGGTCATATTTCACCCCAGAAGAAACTGTATTGAAGTTTATTACAACAATGTAACAATATGTTTCTGACAGTTAAGCTGATAATTCCCCCAAATTCTCCCAGATGTTTTACTTTCACATTCATTGGTAATAGTATTTGGAAATCGCAAATATGATAGACTTTCTGTCTTTATACTGCCATCCCTTCAATTCAGTGATGTTTACTTCTTTAAAGTCCCACTGTGATGAAAATCCAGCTTTTAATGTTGTTTATATGTCTATGTGGTGTTTCTAATATGCTTTAATAACACAAAGCATGTGTAAATTCATAAGTCGACAGCATTGCTGAGTATTTTCTCCTTAAAACTGCAATGAACCAAAGACAGTCTCAAAAACACGGTATGAAATCGCTGGTGTTTCTGACGTCACAAACTACAGTAACCAATCAGAGCAACCTGTGATCGTCAACCAGTGGATCTCTGCACTGAGTGAGTGAGTGGAGGCGGGGCATACTAAATGAGGCAAGGGTGTCGAGTTACATTCAAGATATTTAAAGGCATGAAGACATTTTTTCAAGGACAAAACTTTTAAAAATGTCATTTTGGTGATCAAAGATGAGTTTTAAGGGATAAAATAATTGACTACAGGGACTCTATAAGGCCCGTTCACACCGAGGATGATAACTACAACTATAAGGGTTTATGAGTTATTCTGTGAGAATAGGGAAATCCACACCACAGCTGCAATGATAACGGCATAATATCATTGGATCAGCCAATCAGAATCCACCAGACTTCAAAGAGCTGAAGTATTTAAGTAGAGTTATCATTATAGTTATTGTTCTTGCTGTGAGTTATGGGCCTTTACAGCACTATAATGCAGAGTTTCGTCACCGGTTTCCTCCACTCATCTAGTGTGTGTGATCAGAGGATGTGTCCTCGCTCTCACTGGACTGTGTGCTGTTGTGTTGTGCAGGTAAACTCCACCTGGTGTCAAAATCAGGCCGAATAGAGAAGAGTGTGGAGGCGCATCGAGGAGCCGTTCTCGCTGGACGCTGGAATCATGACGGGACCGCTCTCATCACAGGTGCATCACTATACACACACTCAACACACACATCTATGATAAAACCACACTCTCACTGGATAAAAGTAGACGAGTTGTGTTCATGAAAATTACTAGTGATTGTTATAAATTACACACACACACAAAAACATTTAGCTTGTATATGACAATTGTCTGTTGTGTTTTTGAGCTCTGAAAAGTAAGTTACTCTAGGAATCTGTTTGTGTAGGAAGTATGAAATTGCCAAATTTAAATGGAAAGTTCATTTCGGCTGACCTCTACTGATCATGTTGGTCCAAACCTGTATGACTTTATGACTGTATGATCCCCCCCCCCCCCCCTTTTCACAATACACATTGTTTCATACCAGCTGGTAGGGAAGTGATATTGTAACAGACAGTCAGTCTCAATGATGAATAAATAAAGTCGCTATTTGAACAGTTTGAAAGAACATGATTGGAAGTCATGCAACATTGCATTCAGTGAGCGAGACAAAGACGACTGTGGTCATACAACATGAACAATGTTTGATTGAACTGTGAGATTAGTTATTGTGTAGCTCTTGTTTTCAGCCACCTGTCATTCAGTGATGCTTTTCATCATCCAGTTAGTTCCTCATAGATAAGGTCAAGTCCCACTCTTTAGTTTTTTATTTGTTGATTATACTACTTCACATTATTAAAGTAAAATGGGTACAAGCTGAATTTAAACACACAGGTCAGATTTGCATAATAGACTGTTTACAAGGATGTTGTTTTTCTTTGTGTGTGTGTGTGTCAGCTGGTGAAGATGGACAGCTGAAGATCTGGTCTAAGAGTGGGATGCTGAGGTCAACCCTAGCCCAACAAGGTACACACACACACACACACACACACACACACACACACACACACACACACACACACACACACACACACACACACACACACACACACACACACATTTTAACTATTTATTTAAGTCCACTTAAAAGAAATGATCTACAGGGACACAAATACTACAGATGCAGTCAAATGCATGCACATAATCAAGGACTAGTGGCATACAGCAGATTTTCACCATTATTAGCATCACTCAGTTGTTATGGGTACAAGTAGCACCGTCTCCGCCAGATATGACGGCTGCCTATAATAGCAGACAGAGCGCAGTACTTTGCTAGCCGTTTAGCCTTCTTTTTGGGCATCCCTAGTTGTTGAAGCCCCCTTACAACCAGCCTGTGTGTGTGTCCTAAGCTGCCAAATATGATCACAAGAAGTCGGCTCTGATAACCTAACTCTGAGATGACGTTTAGGAGTGGTTGATATTTAATCATCTTAGTCATAAAGGCTTCTTCCATACTAGAGTCAAAGGTACATGCAACCTCCACAACGAACACCTCGCTGATCTCGTCATTAATCACCACAATATCTGGTGTATTTGCAAGCACATGAGAAAAGGTTTCAGGGCTATTACAATTCTGAAACATAGAAGATTTTACACAAGAATGTTTATACATTTTTACAGCAGATGAGAAATGACATGATATGTCCTTCACTATAAGATCCACTATTCTGTCGTGGCGTGCGATGTACATTCCTTTATAGGCATGGCAGCCGTTCAGGATGTGTGGCAGTGTTTCAGTGATGTGTTCTGTAGTGTGGTGTAAGCAATGAGGTACCTGAGTTGTAGGAAACCAGATAGACAGATTGAGTCTAGTTGGAAGAACTTGTAGTCTGGCTTTTACCGTAAAAATGACAATGTCCTCACTAAGTGCAGTATTCTTAAGAAATGAGTGAGAAACAGAGTGATCAGCGGAGGAGAGACACGCAAGTTTCCCCTGAAGTTTCAGTCCTGTCCAGTGTTGTTTCTGGTGATGATGGTGTAGGTCCAGTAGAGTTGTCCGGGCCCCTGTGGATGTAAGTGTATAGGTGTGCCCACCGTATGTGGCTGTGGCCCTGACAGAGGTCACGGGGTCAGTAATGATGTTTTTTTAATATGCTCATATTAAAAAATGTGTAAAAATGTCTATGTGTTCACACACACACACACACACACACACACACACACACACACACACACACACACACACACACACACACACACACACACACACACACACACACACACACACATACACACACTCATGGTTTGTCTTACAGCATATTTAAAACACCACATAGACATATAAACAACATTAAAAGCTGGATTTTCACCACAGGGAGACTTTAAACATTCAGTCTTTTAATTCCATTTAAAGTCCATTTTATTTGATACTTTTATTACGATTTAAATGCCCACTAATCAGTTCAAAGGCATCATAACTTCAGCAGAAGAAAATCCTGGAAATCATATAAAGTACTTCTAGACCTTTAAAACCCGTGTTTGGTTCAGTCTTCTGGCAGTTAGAGAGAACTCCACTGAACCTGTGTTCAATAGTGTGATCACTAGAGCTGCAGTATAATGAGCTTTATGATGACTAAACTGACTCCCAGCGTACAGTAAAGCCCACTGTTTACTGGGTGTACTTAGAGTAAATAGTAAAACTTGTGTTTAATTTAGGGGTGCTCCGATCAGGATTTTTGGGGCCGATCACCGATCCCCGATACTGGAAGCTGTATCACCCGATACCGATACCGATCAGCGATTACAGGGTCTATTTGAAGACTTCTATTTATCATGTAGCATTACTTATTAAACTATATTTAACAACAATGTGCATTAAGTATTTCATTTAAGAGAAGACAATGTATCATGAATTGACACCTGTGTATTTATTTGCAAGCAATTTTCTAATACACTTAAAGGACCACAGGTAGTAAAGTGCACAGCAACAAAAAATACAGATAACTAACAACTTCCATATCTGTATCTATAACTGCTTTTTTCTGGGATGCTTAGTCAGATTTTGTGGGCATTTAGAGAGGAAGAGAGAGGTAGAGAAAGAGAGAGGGGGGATAGAGATTATTAGATTAATTTCTCTCAATTTTCTTTTCTTTTTTTTTTTGCAAGAACCCTTGCAAAATTATTTTAAACAGATTAAGAAAGCCACCACTACCGGTCACATCTATATGGTTAGATTTATTTGTTTAGATCCAGTAAAGTCTGTCTTACCAGGTACCATGTACCATGCGCGCTCGTTGCCGTGGCGATCAGTGTCGATTCATTCCGGTGAAATCACAAAATAAAACACAAACGTGTCCCTGCTTAATATAGACTAACCACTGATGAACATATTCAGTTTTGATGAGAGAAAAAAAATATATACGAGTGCGGAATAGAACGCGTAACCTCTGACACGCTTGGCTAAAGATCTCCCACGAGACCATTGAAGAACTCAAACAATGATTGCGGATCGATGGATTTATTTACAGGTTGAGCAGAGTGGCTGCACAGTTTGACAAGCGGCCGCGGTATGGTATACACCTTATAGAATTGCCAGACCGGTGAAGCCATTTTTACCAGGGCGTAAAAAAATTGTCTCGCGAGTTTTGCGTCATCTAATCGGTTTTTCTGGATCAACCTTTATAGAGACCGCCGATCACACATCCCAAAGCAATTATCGGCCGATTATGATCGGCGACCGATCAATCGGAGCACCCTTAGTTTAATTTACTCGTCCAGCATGATTAACTCATGTAGAGTTGAGTCAGGGGCGACATCTGCTGCTGTGAGACATCACACACACTTATGGAACAGCTTGACACATGAAAACACATGTTAGCTCAAACAGAATTCCCAACAACCAAAACAGAGTTGTCTGAACAATACTGCTGAAACATTCCCAGGATGCACTGCAGCATGAATAAATCATAGGATCATTGTTTCGCAGTTTGCTGACTTTTCAAACCTTTGTTGTTGTTTAGTCATTATTATTATTATTATTATTGGGCTCTTGAGAAATGAGAGAAGCTAGGGAGGAGGGTAACGAGCTCCTGAGAAACGAGAGGAGCTGGGGAGGGAGGAGAGTAATGAGCTCCTGAGAAACGAGAGGAGCTGGGGAGGGAGGAGAGTAATGAGCTCCTGAGAAAGGAGAGGAGCTGTGGAGGGAGGAGGGTAATCAGCTCCTGAGAAACGAGAGGAGCTGGGGAGGGAGGAGGGTAATCAGCTCTGAGAAAGGAGAGGAGCTGGGGAGGAGGAGGGTATGATCTGGAAGAGAGGAGTGGAGGGAGGAGGGTAATCGCTCCTGAGAAATGAGAGGAGCGGGGAGGAGGAGGGTATGAGCTCTGGAAACGGAGGAGCTGGGATGGAGGGTAATGCCTCCTGAGAAACGAGAGGAGCTGGGAGGGAGGAGAGTAATGAGCTCCTGAGAAACGAGAGGAGCTGGTGAGGGAGGAGGGTAATGAGCTCCTGAGAAACGAGAGGAGCTGGGGAGGGAGGAGGGTAATCAGCTCCTGAGAAACGAGAGGAGCTGGGGAGGGAGGAGGGTAATGAGCTCCTGAGAAACGAGAGGAGCTGGGGAGGGAGGAGGGTAATGCTCTCCTGAGAAACGAGAGGAGCTGGGGAGGGAGGAGAGTAATGAGCTCCTGAGAAACGAGAGGAGCTGGGGAGGGAGGAGGGTAATGAGCTCCTGGAGCTGGGGAGGGAGGAGCTGGGGAGGGAGGAGGGTAATGAGCTCCTGGAGCTGGGGAGGGAGGAGGGTAATGAGTAGGGCTGCAGCTATCGATTCTTTTTGTAATCGATTAATCTAGCACTTAATCGATCGATTAATCGAGTAATCGGATACATTTTTTTTGTGTGTTTTTAAACAACCAAAACAAATAATTCATAACGAAAATGATGTGGCTGTAAAATAATCAAGCATTTGGCTTTTATTTCTCAAAAAACAAACAAAAAAATGGTATTTATTCCAACTCCAACATTTGGCTCCAAAACTAAGCCTATTTATTGCAATTTTTTACCCATTTAGTATAAGTGCCAACAATGTTCTGTGCTCAATTACTTTGGTAGCCGATTAAAATGTCTTCCCCAAAAGTACAAGTGGATTTGAAGAAGCAGGCTGGGGAATTTCATTTTTTGTTGTTGTCTGTAACTATTTGGAAGACGTGACATACTAAGGTCTCGCAAATACTGCAATACAATATTTGTTCCTCCATCACGTCGCGGTGTATAGAGTGAATGCATAATGAAATTATTGTTGCGTGGCTACATAAAAGTTTAAGCATATGTGATGCATTGCCGCGATTGATCTGACTGGCGCGCGCGGCGTGAATGAGACGAGGGTGCATGCGTGTGTATGTGTGTGTATGTATGCGTGTGTGTGTGTCTGTGTGTGTGTGTGTGTGTGTGTGTGTGTGTGTGTGTGTGTGTGTGTGTGTGTGTGTGTGTGTGTGTGTGTGTGTGTGTGTGTGGTGTGTGAAGGGGTTCACACACCGAACGCAAATGTAATTATTTACGCGAGTAGATTACATACAAAGTCAATGCAAAGACGCGAATAGACGCATCATTCGCGCCGGGCGTTGCGAATGACGCGAACGTCTTCCGCGCACGTTGAAAATGTTTAACTCGAGCGACTGTTTAAGCGTCTAATTAGACGTGATAGACGCGTATTTGACGCTCTATTCGCGTTTGGTGTGAACAAGGTTACCTTGTTTCAGCGACGCTTGGTGAGAGACAGCATGGAGTGGATGTTTTCGGTTCAGATGCTGAATAATTGAAGTCAAACTGTGGTATGCCAGGTCTACTTTGCAGTAGACGCATTGCACCTTGTTCTCTTCCTTTTTAAGTATGTAATGATCCCAAACTTTAGACATTCTCTGCCGTTTATGGACATCTTTACTCTCCGCCATCGCGCCAAATAAATTCAAAATGTATCACGCGCTATAGTATAGATCCGCGTATAGTGCGCGTCATAGGAATTTAACGAGGCTTCGAGGCAGAGTTTTTGCCTCAAGGAATTTTTGTAATCGAGTAACTCGAGTAACTCGAGGAATCGTTTCAGCCCTAGTAATGAGCTCCTGAGAAACGAGAGGAGCTGGGGAGGGAGGAGGGTAATCGAGCTAGGGAGGGAGGAGGGTAATGAGCTCCTGAGAAACGAGTGGAGCTGGGAGGGAGGAGGGTAATGAGCTCCTGAGAAACGAGAGGAGCTGGGGAGGGAGGAGGGTAATGCTCTCCTGAGAAACGAGAGGAGCTGGGGGAGGGAGGAGAGTAATGAGCTCCTGAGAAACGAGAGGAGCTGGGGAGGGAGGAGGATAAAGAGCTCCTGAGAAACGAGAGGAGCTGGGGAGGGAGGAGGGTAATGAGCTCCTGAGAAACGAGGGGAGGAGACTGGGGAGGGAGGAGGGTAATAGCTCCTGAGAAACGAGAGGAGCTGGGGAGGGAGGAGGTAAATGAGCTCCTGAGAAACGAGGAGGAGCTGGGGAGGGAGGAGGGTAATGAGCTCCTGGAGCTGGGGAGGGAGGAGCTGGGGAGGGAGGAGGGTAATGAGCTCCTGAGAAACGAGAGGAGCTGGGGAGGGAGGAGGTAATGAGCTCCTGAGAAACGAGAGGAGCTGGGGAGGGAGGAGGGTAATGAGCTCCTGGAGCTGAGGAGGGGAGCTGGGGAGGGAGGAGGGTAATGAGCTCCTGAAAAACGAGAGGAGCTGGGAGGGAGGAGGGTAATCAGCTCCTGAGAAACGAGAGGAGCTGGGAGGGAGGAGGGTAATGAGCTCCTGAGAAACGAGAGGAGCTGGGGAGGGAGGAGGTAATGAGCTCCTGAGAAACGAGAGGAGCTGGGAGGGAGGAGGGTAATGAGCTCCTGAGAAACGAGAGGAGCTGGGGAGGGAGGAGGGTAATCAGCTCCTGAGAAACGAGAGGAGCTGGGGGAGGAGGGATGAGTGGAGAGAGGAGCTGGAGGGGGGGGTAAGTAGAAACGAGAGGAGCTGGGGAGGGAGGAGGGTAAATCGCAGCTCCTGAGGGCCGAAACGAGAGGAGCTGGGGAGGGAGGAGGGTAATGAGCTCCTGAGAAACGAGAGGAGCTGGGAGGGAGGAGGGTAATCAGCTCCTGAGAAACGAGAGGAGCTGGAGGAGGGAGGAGGGTAATGAGCTCCTGAGAAACGAGAGGAGCTGGGGAGGGAGGAGGGTAATCAGCTCCTGAGAAACGAGAGGAGCTGGGGAGGGAGGAGGGTAATGAGCTCTGAGAACGAGAGGAGTGGGGAGGGGGAGGTAATCAGCTCCTGAGAAACGAGAGGAGCTGGGGAGGGAGAAGGGTAATCAGCTCCTGAGAAACGAGAGGAGCTGGGGAGGGAGGAGGGTAATGAGCTCCTGAGAAACGAGAGGAGGATCTGGAGAGGGAGGAGGGTAATCAGCTCCTAAGAAACGAGAGGAGCTGGGGAGGGAGGAGGGTAATGCTCTCCTGAGAAATGAGAGGAGCTGGGGAGGGAGGAGGGTAATGAGCTCCTGAGAAACGAGTGGAGCTGGGGAGGGAGGAGGGTAATCAAGCTGGGGAGGGAGGAGGTTATCAGCTCCTGAGAAACGACAGGAGCAGCTGGAGAGGGAGGAGGGTAATCAGCTCCTGAGAAACGAGAGGAGCTGGGGAGGGAGGAGGGTAATGAGCTCCTGAGAAATGCGATAGCTGCTGATAATACTGAAGGAGCTTATATATGAATATAGTGATAGGCGTCGTATTCCTATAGATAGACGTGGATCAGCTGATGAGAGCTTCACTAACGTGTCCTGTCAGAACTGACGGTACATACAACATTTACATGCGTTGTGTTAGTGGAGTAAGCAGCTTGCTCCGCACTGTTTCTTATTTTAGTGATCCCACACACACACACACACACACTCTTGACCGCATGTGTTCTCCAGCAGAAACCCAGGTGTGCTGCACTGCTTCCTCCTGATCCCTTAATTGGCGTAAAAAAAAAGCAAACCCTGAAATAAGCTGTTTCCTAGCGTTCCTAGCGTTAACTAAGTGTGTGTGTGTGTGTGTGTGTGTGTGTGTGTGTGTGTGTGTGTGTGTGTGTGTGTGTGTGTGTGTGTGTGTGTGTGTGACAGGGACGCCGGTGTATTCGGTGGCCTGGGCTCCAGACTCAGGACGGGTTCTGTACACGTCGGGTCGGCAGCTCGTGGTGAAGCCACTGCAGCCCAGCTCTAAAGTCCTGCAGGTACTCACAACACACTGACACACAGGGGCATCATCTCAAGATACGCCATTCTCTGACCATTTTAACAGCACCAAGGTGGAGGAAAATTGGCAAACATGTTTAAGTCAAGAAAACACTTGTAGTAGTGCTATGTAGTAGTTTGTTCCACTGTGGCATTTTCTCACAGCAACTAAAATTGCCAAACTTGTTTAAGTCAAGGAACAAGCAGTTTCAGTACGAACTACTATCATAAGTAGTTTCTATATTATCTGTAAACAGTTACATAATATCTGTAGGGTTAAGCACTATAACAGTTGCCCGTACGAGTTAAAATGTCTTAACCGGTAGAAGTTTTTAGGTGTCGATTCTCAGAGCCATGGCAAAAAAATTATATTTTATCTGATTTGAGTTTACAGTCATAAAGAGATTTTTTAAAAAAAAAAAAAGGCTGTGTAACTCAAAATAAAGGGAGTAACCATTTTTCTGTTCTTGTGAACTGCACATAAATACAATAAACAAATCATTTCGAAGAAGTTAGTGAACATCCCAGCGGTGCATTACGCTGATGAGAGTCGTGTGGAGATGAGTGTGTAAATACACTCAATAACACAGCAGACCGCTGAGAGAAGAGAGCACTGAAGACATGTTAGATCTGTTTGACCCAGAACTTGTATATTTAACAGTTTTTTTTTTTTTAAACTCCATCCCATGTCTTTGGAACAGGATTTTATCGTTGTAAAAACATAAACAGAACATTCTTAGAACTTTATTATTTAGTTCCCATACATAAACAAACAAACCCAATACTAATGTTAGGGGTGAGGGACCCCTAATGCGTTTGCTGAGTAAACAGTGATGTAGTCTTGTCACATGACTAATCATGATGATTGAGTTGAATGGGATGGCTAGAGATATGTCTGTGTTTTTGTTATAGTGGTTATAGTGCACGACCCTTGACCTCACCTCTGAGCTGAGGTCAGACACAGGGGTCACAGCCGGGTCAAATTTACTCAGCAAAAACACACAACACCACTCAGCAAAAACACACAACACCACTATTGTGTGTTTGTGTGTGTGTGTTTTTGGGGGGGGGGGGGGGGGGGGGGGGGGGGTTGGTTTATGTGATTTATGAGGACACAAATTTGTATAATGACATGTGTATTACACTGGTATTACAACTTATGGGTGGTTTATGAGGACGTTTCAAAAGTCCTCATAAACCAAATGGCTTAAAAAACATAAAAAACAATGTTTTATTAAAAAATTTAAAATGCAGCATGTCTCCTGTGCTGGGTAGGTTGAGGGATAGGGGCAGTGTAGGAGGATAGAATATATAGTTTGTCCAGTATAAAAACCATTACGCCTATGGAGAGTCCTCATAATGCTGTTGCACCAACGTGTGTTGTGTGTGTGTGTGTGTGTGTGTGTGTGTGTGTGTGTGTGGTGTGTGTGTGTGTGTGTGTGTGTGTGTGTGTGTGTGTGTGTGTGTGAGGACGTGTGCACATGTGTCCAGGCTGTGCATACATAGCTTATACATAGAATATTCACTGAACATTACACTCACCATCACCATCATCATCACTGAGTCAGCATTATGGGAGCTGTATTATGGCCCAACATGGCTATCATACTGTTTTAATCAAACTCTCCACGTTTCTTTCACACTTTTCAGCAGAATGATGTACGTAAGTGACTAGAGAAGCAGTTACAGGAGGTTGTTAGTGTTAAACACACACCGTATACATTGGAGTCCTGGAACTCATTCCCATGGCCAAATGATGCGTACAGGGTTAGTTCACTCAAAGAGGAAAATTACTTTTAATGACTAGAGAAAGACATCATTAAAGTAATGACTCCAGTGGTTTAACCTCAGTTTTATGAGGTTCATTTACAAAAATCTGAATCTCCAGCCCGCGTTCAGGAGAGCACCACGACGCATGCGTCGCATGTTGTGTTGATGCGAGAGCAGCCATTGTTGTGTAAACGTGTGTCGGAGATCACTATTTTGTAAATTATGTTTTTTTGCAGAACCGAAGCTCTCGCGTTGCTTTCTAAAATTGAGGTTAAACCATTGGAGTCACATGGGTTACTTTAATGATGTCTTGACTACCTTTCTGGGAAAGTGGCAGTTGTGTAGACTGTTAATGGAGGGACAGAAAGCTCTCAGATTACATTAAAAATATCTTCATTCGTGTTCTGAAGATGAAGGAAAGGCATGAGGGAGAGTAATTAATGACAGAATTTACATTTTTGGGTGAACTAACCCTTTAATGTCATCGAGACCACTTTGGTTTATTCATATACAAGTCAAACATATTTACAAATGCCTACTAGAGCATGATGACAATCATAGGCTGTTCTGAGTGTTCTGGTCAAACTCAAAAGTTTGCTCACTTAGTGAAGTCACAGCACAGCTCTTCTCAACAAGACACACAATCATTCCTGTAGCTCAAATCTCAAATGCATGAACTGACAACATAACTGAACATATTCACTGAATGCAGAAATGTAAATGACAGTGTAATAAACCGCACTCATGATTGTGCGACTGTGTCTGCAGTGGAAAGCTCATGATGGAGTCATTCTGAAGGTGGACTGGAGTGCAGTCAATGACCTCATCCTGTCAGGAGGAGAAGACTGCAAATATAAGGTCTGCACATGCTGAT
>CM070825.1:3941281-3961281 GCA_036326025.1 Chrosomus eos | reverse complement strand
ACCTTCATAATATATTTCCAAGACCCTTGTGATGGTACATCGACATAAAATAAGTTAAACGACTCGTCTACCATCGCCTGACGGGGTCTGTATCGCTTTTACTGGCACTATGTAACTTCGGGTTTCGGGTAGGAACCCCTGCACAAAAAAGAACTACAAACTCGACTGCTTTACGTCAAGCGCTACAATAGTCATTATTTCGTTTTTCTTCGTTTCTGATGTCGCAATACATCATCCTTTCATGAAATCATGTAACATACTCTACCTTGTCTGTGGACATCGTTCATTCTAAAGCCGGTGCTGGGTAAACAGCGAGCGTGCGTGCGACGGTAGGCTAAATCATTTACGACAGCGGCAATGGACAATTTCGTTTCCAACCAGTAGGGCGACCGAAGAGGAAAAAATACTTAATGTTACTTTAAATTAGTTCATTTCATCAGTGCAGTCAGATCAACAATATTGTTGAATATTAATTTAATATTTTATACATTGTACATTATTGTGGCACAATAGGCACTTTCACACAGGACCTTTCCTGGTAAATGACTGTTTGGATAGAAATACAGCTGAATCAGCAGTGAGAGCATGTTCAGTGTCAGGACGCCCTGCTCTGGCCCAATAAAGCGTACAGTATCTATTAATCATTTATAATAGTTTTTCTGCGCAAACAAGCGCAAGACAGATTCATTTACAGCTCTATATTGTCTGTATCTTTATTCTCACTGAGTGAATGTAAATAATGAATGTGAATGTGAAGTTCACATAAATAATGATGCATGCATCTAATAAGGTTTTGAAAAACTGTTGTTTGTTATAAAGGTAAAAATGAGCCTGTAAATCAGTTTAATCTGGGAGATGTCGGCCCTTAATGAAAGAGTCCCGCTGTGATCTGAATATGAAGAATATGAAAAGCTCTGGGAGTCACCTGACCACCACAGGCCAATATATAACAAACACACTCCGCTAAATACTGTCTAATTACTGTTACTGACTATCACTTTTGCTCACCCCTGATGTAGATCCACATATGTGTCCCTGTGAGGGATCTCTTACTGTGTGTGTGTGTGTGTGTGTGTGTGTGTGTGTGTGTGTGTGTGTGTGTGTGTGTGTGTGTGTGTGTGTGTGTGTGTGTGTGTGTGTGTGTGTGTGTAACGTTCCTCTCTCTCTGTCTCCCAGTGGTCGTACTCTCTGGAGAAGCCGAGCACCGGGAGCGTGTTCAGTCTGGCCTGGTCTGCTGACGGCACTCAGCTGGCGGGAGCCTGTGGGAACGGACACGTGCTGTTTGCTCACGTCGTGGAGCAGCGCTGGGAGTGGAGGAACTTTGAGATCACTCTCACCAAGAGACGCACGATGCAGGTACACACACCAGCAAACCCAACCACACGGGACAGCGTGTGTATCGTGCACTCGTGCAATCCCATCAACACTTCCTCAGGTCACAACCACATCAGCTTTTTGTTTTATTATTAAACACAAGGCGCAAACTATTAAAAAAGACTCAAACCTGTGACCTTGGAATTACAAGTTCAACTCTATCCATTAGTCCACAACTAACCCAAAAATTGGGTCAAATCTTCAACGAAGTTTCCAAAATTCACTCGCTGGTTTTGTCAGTAAAAGTTTTGTCTGGGGTGTGACATTCAGAAGCTGAACCCTGCAGAGTTTAAATGTTATATTTCTAAAGCAGAATGAAGACGTGTGACTGCAGAGCTGTTTGATCAGGCTGAGCTTCTGTGTCATCGGATATGCCGACCCATAATGCCCTTATAACAGTGCTGCAGACTGAAAACTGAAAAAATATATATAAAAATGTAACATTTCTCATCTTTGTTTAAAGTACTAAAATAAAAAAGTATGTATTAACAAAACCTATTAAAAATGACACATCCACATCCAAACACATCCAAATTGCTAAAAACTAAAATAAAAAACAGAAACTCTAAAATTAAAATCAGTGATTCTAAAGTAATCTTGCACTGATGTCAGACTGATTCATTCATTTAATATGAATCATCAGATTTTTTTTTTCATTTACATGATTACATATAAAAGAGTAAATAACCAGATGAGAAGAAACTCCTTTCATTTGTAGTTGATTTCATCCATTTAAAAATACGGATTAATGCATGGTTATTAAATATAGGAACCATTTTTGATTTGTTCCACCCAAAATTACTATATAGTAACGCTCTTACCCTGATATCGAATTATTGATGTTTTTGATCACATGATCTGATTATAATGGTATAGAGTTTTGGTCATATTGCTCACCTGTAATGAAAGTAAAAGAGAAATGCTGATATACATGTGCTCTGCTTCAGCTTCACACTGTGCTCAACTCTGACGATGAGCCGCTTCTCTGAGGACTAGAGTGTGTGACAATTAACCAAACCACACACACACACGTCTCAGTATACACAGCCATTGCTGAGGTAGTGCTTACAGAAAAGTGTAAACACCTCTGTTACACAAAGCAACTCGATGGCATGAGGATGTTTTGTTTGATCTGAACAGACTCATTAATAGCCGATTATTCAAAATTAAATCTTTATTACTCAAATGTCATTTAATTACTAAATATCATAGCCTCATAGCCGTTGAGTTTTTGCTCTAATGTAAATGTTGTGGTTTACTGGTAATGTGTGTTATCTACAGGTCAGAAACGTGTTAAATGATGCAGTAGATGTTCTGGAGTTCAGAGATCGAGTCATCAAAGCATCTCTGGCTCATGGTCACCTGGTGGTCACCACCTCTCTGCAGTGCTACGTCTACAGGTGCTGCTGCACACACACTCACTCATACACACTCACACACACACACAGACACACTCACTCACTCACTCACTCACTCACTCACTCACTCACTCACTCACTCACACTCACTCACTTACTCACTCACACACACTCACTCTCTCACACACACAACACACACACACACACCACTCACTCACTCACTCTCTCACACACACACACTCACTCACTCACTCACTCACTCACTCACTCACTCACACTCACTCACTCACCTCACACACACTCTCACTCACTCGCTCACTCACTCACTCACTCACCCACACTCACACACTCTCACTCACACCACACTCACACACACATACACACACACACACACACACTCACACACACACACTCACACACACACACACTCACACACACTCACTCACTCACTCACACACACACACCACTCCACACACACTCACTCACTCACTCACTCACACACACACACACACCACCACACACCACCACTCACTCACCACTCACTCACTCACACACTCACTCACTCACTCACTACTCACTCACTCACCACTACCACTACACACTCACTACTCAACCACACTCACTCACTCACACACTCCACTCACTCCACTCACTCACTCACTCACTCACCCACACTCACTCACACTACTCACTCACACACACTCACTCACTCACACACACTCACTCACTCACTCACACACTCACTCACTCACCACTCACTCACTCACTCACACCACTCACTCACTCACTCACTCACACTCACTCACTCACACTCACTCACACACACTCACTCACTCCACACACACTCACTCACTCACTACACTCACACACACCACACACACACACACACACACACACACACTCACTCACTCACACTCACACACACACACACACACACCACACACACACACACACACACAACACTCACTCACTCTCACTACACAAACACACACACACACAACACACACACACACACTCACCACTCACCTATCACACACACTCACACTCCACTCACTCACCTCACTCATCACTCACTCACACACACACACACTCACTCACTCACACACACTCACACTCTCACTCACTCTCAAGTCAAGTCAAGTCACCTTTATTTATATAGCGCTTTTTACAATACAAATTGTTTCAAAGCAGCTTTACAGAGATAACAGGAAAACAATGTTGTAATAGTATTGTTAAATTGAAAATTAAATGTCCCCAACTAAGCAAGCCAAAAGGCGAAGGCAACAGTGGCAAGGAACCAAAACTCCATCAGGTGACAGAATGGAGAAAAAAACCTTGGGAGAACCCAGGCTCAGTCGGGGGGCCAGTCCTCCTTTGGCCAACGAATCAACAGTGTATGATTATGAGTTAGGCAGCATAATGTCAGGAGTCAGATGGGATCATCCGGCGGTCTGCGGTAAACCTCGGGATAAACAGAGAGACTAATATTAGCGTAGACGCCATCCTTCTTATGATGTACAAAGTACATCAGGAATTATGGGAAGTGTTCCCGGTTCCGGCTGATCTAATCTATGCAGCCTAACATTGAATTATAGAAATCTATAATGTGTTATGTGTATGCTAAGCCAAAGAGATGTGTTTTTAGTCTAGATTTAAACTGACAGACTGTATCTGCTTCCCGGACCGTGTTAGGAAGATTGTTCCAAAGTTTTGGTGCTAAATAGGAAAAGGATCTACCGCCAGCAGTCGATTTTGATATTCTAGGTATTATCAACTGGCCAGAATTTTGAGATCGCAATAGACGTGAAGGACTATAATGCGTTAAGAGCTCGCTCAAGTACTGGGGAGCTAAACCATTTAGTGCTTTGTAAGTAATCAGCAATATTTTAAAATTTATACGATGTTTAATAGGCAGCCAATGCAGTGTTGACAGAACCGGGCTAATATGGTCATACTTCCTGGTTCTGGTAAGAACTCTAGCGGCTGCATTTTGAACTAGCTGTAGTTTGTTTAATAAGCGTGCAGGGCAACCACCCAATAGAGCATTACAATAATCTAGTCTTGAGGTCATGAACGCATGAACTAATTGTTCCGCATTTGTCAGTGAGAGCATATGACGTAATTTAGATATATTTTTAAGATGGAAAAATGCGGTTTTACAGATACTAGACACGTGACTTTCAAATGAAAGATTGGTATCAAAGAGCACACCCAGGTTCCTAACTGACGTCGAAGACTTAACAGAGCAGCCATCAAGTGTTAGACAGTATTCTAGGTTATTAGGTGAGGAAGTTTTTTGTCCAATGATTAGAATATCTGTTTTTTCAGAATTTAGTAATAGGAAATTACTGGTCATCCAATTTTTTATATCAGCTATGCATTCCGTTAATTTTGTGAATTGGTAAGTTTCGTTAGGTTTTGAAGAAATATACAGCTGAGTATCATCAGCATAACAGTGAAAGCTAATTCCATATTTCCTAATGATATCTCCTAATGGTAGCATGTACAGAGTGAAGAGCAGCGGTCCTAGTACTGAGCCTTGTGGTACGCCATACTGAACTTGTGATCGATAAGACATCTCTTCATTTACTGCTACAAACTGAAAACGGTCAGATAAATATGATTTAAACCATGCTAGTGCAATTCCACTAATGCCAACATAGTTTTCTAGTCTATTTAAAAGAATGTTGTGGTCGATAGTATCAAATGCAGCACTAAGATCAAGTAACACTAATAGAGAGATACAACCACGATCGGATGATAGGAGCAAATCATTTGTGACTTTAATGAGAGCAGTCTCAGTACTATGGTACGGTCTAAATCCGGACTGAAAATCCTCGCAGATATTATTTCTTTCTAAAAAGGAACACAGTTGTGAGGATACTGATTTTTCTAATATCTTTGACAGAAAAGGCAGATTCGAGATTGGCCTGTAATTGACTAATTCTGTAGGATCAAGTTGCGGTTTTTTAACAAGCGGTTTAATCATAGCGAACTTAAAGGTTTTTGGTACGTATCCTAATGACAAAGATGAATTAATGATATCTAGAAGAGGATCTATGACCTCTGGAAGCATCTCTTTCAGTAGCTTAGTCGGTATAGGGTCTAGCATACAAGTTGTCGATTTAGATGAATTAACAATTTTGCAAAATTCTTCCTCTCCTATAGCAACAAATGAATCAAAATGTTCCTCACAGAGACTACAATATACTCCCTGATGCGATACTGTAGTAGACGGTTGCATAGTTATAATTTTGTCCCTGATATTATCGATCTAATAAGTGAAGAAGTTCATAAAGTCATTACTGCTGTGTTTCTTATAAACTTCTGGGCTTGAAGCTTTCTTTTTCGTTAGTTTAGTCACTTGTTCAAATAAATACCTAGGATTATGTTTATTTTCTTCTAATAGGGTTGAAAAATAATTAGTTCTAGCATCTTTTAAGGCCTCTCTGTAAGCAATCGAGCTCTCCTTCCATGAAATCCGAAATACCTCTAGTTTTGTTTTCTTCCAGTTTCGCTCCATTTTTCTCACTCACTCACTCACTCACTCACACACTCTCACTCACACACACTCACACACTCTCTCTCACACACACACTCACACACACCCACACCACTCACACTCACTCACTCACTCACACTCACCACTCACTCACACCACCTCCACCCACACACACCACTCACTCACTCACTCACTCACACACACACACACACACCACACACACCACACACCTCACTCCACTCATCACTCACTCACTCCACTCACCACACACACACCACTCACTCACTCACTCACCACTCACTCACTCACTCACACACTCACCCACCTCCACTCACACACTCTCACTCACACACCTCTCACCTCACACACACCACACACTCCACACTCACACACACACACCATCACTCACCACTCACTCACTCACACCACACTCCTACTCACACTCACCACTCACTCACCACACACCACTCACACCACTCACCACCACACACCTCACTCACACACCACACTCACCACACACTCCTCACTCACTCACACACACACTCACTCACCCCCACATCACTCACTCACCCTCAACTCAACTCACACACTCACTCACACACCATCACCACTCACCTCACTCACACTCACTCACTCACCACTCACTCAACACTCACTCACACTCACACCACTCACTCACTCACACTCACTCACTCATCCACACACTCACTCACTCACTCACTCACTCACTCACTCACTCACTCACACCTCACTCACACACACTCACTCACTCACTCACACTCACTCACTCACTCACACACTCTCACTCACTCACACACTCACTCACTCACCACTCACTCACACCTCACTCACCACACACTCACTCACTCACTCACACCACTCACTCACACACTCACTCACTCACATCACCACACTCACTCACTCACTCACTCACTCACACACTCTCACTCACACACACTCACTCACACCATCACTCACCACTCTCACTCACTCACTACACTCACTCACCACTCACCACTCACTCACTCACTCACACTCACTCACTCAACCCCACTCACTCACTCACTCACTCACACACTCTACACACACTCACTCACACACACTCACTCACTCACACACATCACACATCACACTCACTCACACACCACTCACCACTCACTCACTCACTCACACTCACTACCAAACTCTCACTCACACACTTCACTCACTCACCACACTCACTCACTCACTCATCACTCAACTCCACACTCTACTCACACACTCACACTCATCTACTCAACTCACTACTCACTCACCACACACTCACTCACACACCTCACTCACTCACACTCACACTCTATCATCCACACACACACACACCACACACACACTCACACACACACACACACACACACACACAACACACTCACTCACTCACTCACACACACACACCACACTCACTCACTCACTCACTCACTCACTCACTCACTCACTCACTCACTCACTCTCACACACACACACACACACACACACACACACACACACACACACACACACACACACACAGTTTGTTTTTGTGACTTATGAGGACATTCCATAGGCGTAATGGTTTTTATACTGTACAAACTATATATTCTATCCCCCTACACTGCCCCTGTCCCTAAACCTATCCCTTACAGGAGACATGCTGCATTTTAACATTTAAAAAAAACATTGTTTTTTATGTTTTTTAAGCTGTTTGAAATATGAGGACGCATGCAATGTCCTCATATTTCACGTGTAAGTTGTAATACCAGTGTAATACCCATGTCATTATACACATTTGTGTCCTCATATATCACAAAACAACACACACACACACACACACACACACACACACACAACACACACCACACACACACACACACACACACACACACACACACACACACACTACTCACCACTCACTCACTCACTCACTCACTCACTCACTCACCACTCACCACACCACACTCACTCACTCACTCACCCTCACTCACACACACACACACACACACACACACACACACACACACACACACACACACATCACTCACACACACACACCACTCACTCACTCACACACACACACACACCACTCACTCACTCACTCACTACACTCACTCACCACACACATCACTCACTCACACACACTCACACACTCTCACTCACTCTCACTTCACTCATCTCACTCACTCACTCACTCACTCACTCACCCTCACTCACACACACTCACACACTCTCTCACACACACACACACACACACACTCACTTACTCACTCACTCACTCACTCACTCACTCACACACTCACTCACTCACTCACCACACACACAACACACTCACTCACACACACACTCACTCACTCACTCAAACTCACACACTCTCACTCACTCACACACACACTCACTCACACACTCACACACACACTCACTCTCACACTCACTCACTCACTCACTCACCACCTCACTCACTCACTACACTCATTACTCACTCACACTCACTCACTCACTCACTCACTCACTCCACTCACACACATCTCACTCACACACTCTCACTCACACCACACACACACACACACTCACACTCACATCACTACACTCACTCCCACACTCACTCACTCACTCAACACACACCACCACCACACCACACACCACACACACACTCCACTCACCAACTCACTCACCTCTCACTCACACACTCTCACTCACCACACTCACTCACACACCTCACTCACTCACACTCACTCACTCACTCACTCACTCACATCACTCAACTCAACCTCACTCACCCTCACCTCACTCACACTCACTCACTCACTCACTCACACACCTCACTCACTACACACTCACTCACACACACACACTCACTCACTCACTCACACACTCTCACTCACTCCACACCTCACTCACTCACTCACTCACACACTCCACTCACTCACACACACCACACACTCACTCACACACACTCACTCACACTCACTCACACACTCACTCACTCAACTCACACACTCTCACTCACCACACTCACACCACACACCACACACCACCCACACCACCCCACCACTCACACACCACACACCACCCACCCACCCCCCCCCCCCCCCCCACACCACACACACCACCACCCCACCACTCCCCCACAACCACACCCCCACCCCCCCCAACCCCCCCCAACCACCCACCACCCACCCACCACACACACCCCCCCCCACCACCCCCACACCACCCACACCCCCCCAACCACCATCCCAACCCACACACCCCCCCCCACACCCCAACCCCCAACCACCCACACCCCCCCCCCCCCACCCCACCCCCCCTTCCACCACACCCCACCACCCCCCCCCACTCACCCACCACCACACACACTCACCACACCACCATCACTCACATCCACTCACTCACACTCCACTCCTCACCACACCTCACACTCCACCCACCACTCACTCACCACACACACCACTCACCTCCACACACCACTCCCCACACACCTCACACACCACCCACTCACACCAACTCCCATACCACTCCTCACCACACACACCACACACACCACACTCACCCCCACCACCCACTCACCCCACCCCTCCACCTCACTCACCAAACCCCCATCACCCCACACTCACACTACTCACCACACACCACACACACACAAACCCACCACCAACACAACCACAACACACCACCACCACCACACTCACCACACCACAACTCACCACACCCCTCACCCACACACACACCACACTCCACTCACACACACACACACACACCCACCACACACACTCACTCACTCACTCACTCACACAACTCACCACCACCACACATCACCACACACCACCCACTCAACTCACACACTCACACTCACACACCCACCACCATACTCAACCACTCACACACACCACACACACACCACACCACACCACCACACACCACACACACCCCACCACACACTCACACACACTCAACACAACCCCACACACACACACCCTCACTCCATCACTCACATCACCACACTCACACACCTCACACACTCACTCACACACACACTCACTCCACACACACCACACACCACCACACTCACACTCACACCACCACACACTCACTCACTCACCACTCACTCACTCATCCAACACTACACACACACACTCACACCTATCACTCATCACCATCACTCACAACACTCACTTACACATACACACTCACACTCACAACAACCATCACTACACACAACACACACCTCACTCCACACTCCACACAACTAACTCAACACACCACACACTCACCACCCACACACACCACACACTCACTCACATCACCACACACATCCACACACCAACACACAACCACAACCACACACACACACCACCACACAATCACCACTACATCACAACACCACTACACACACCACACACACACTACACCCACTCACACACCATCACACACTATACACCACCACTCACCTACACACAACACACACACACCTTGCACACTTCACCCTCACATGCAACGATCGGTTTCACTCTAAGAAACTAACTCCTCACTGCGAAGGTCTCAGTCTTATCTACCACAAGGGACTGCTTATAACTGTACACTCACAAAGACCGTGTTAAACTGCTGGATCTCAACAGGAACCAGTCACATTTACAATCTCCTATTCAGATCGGAGTGCTAGAGTCGAAATCACCACCCATCACCTGACTTCACAGCACACACTAACACCACAGATGACGATAGCATAGAAAATCCACAGCAACTAGCCTATAACAATACACGACAAGAACAATATCGTTGGAATCACCCTTCAACGGTTATTCCAGCTGATAACATAAAACACTCGACCAGCATCAGACCTCCTCTTATAAGCAGTTACACTATAAATAAGACAACTTAAAGACTCAAGGCCCATCACACAAGACACGCATAACTATAAGATAACTTTATAAGCGTCCACACTAGGGGGCGATATTGTTCTGTTTATTCCAAGCGCGTGCTTATCTGTCACTTAAATGCTTGTTACGGCAGGGTGGATTCTCATTGGCTGTCAACTTTTTTTATCAGCTGGATAAATTTGTTCTGAAAGTCATTCCAAATTATATAATTTCTCTGTGCGGTTATCGTTATATCTGTGATGTGAACTTTGCTATTCTTTAATATTGAGGGCGATTTTTCGAACTATTTCCCTTATCGTTTTATCATCCTTGGTGTGAACGGGCCTTTAATGTTTGTGAAATAAAATAGGAAAATGAATAAAACCCACGATGATCTTTGCAGTCAGTAAAATACTTTATTTTAGTTTTTTCTACATCAAGTGTTATTTGCTTTTAGACAAACTGAACAGGTTTACACCAGAACCCATGATTAAAGCACTTAAAATGACACACACTAACATCTTCTGCTGTTCACTGTCAGGAAAAGCCGCTTGTCCGTTTGATTCAGAGTTATCATGGACATGTGTTGTGTTGTGTTGTGTTGGAGACCACAGTCTAACTGAACTGCTCTCTCTCACACACACTGTTTGTGTGTTTGTCTTGGTCCAGACACTTTCTGCTGGTGGATGGAGCAGAGGTGTATGTGTACTCCTATGAGGGCCGTGTGGTGTCGTCTCCCAAGAGTCCCGGCATGAGGATGGACATCCTGAACACACAGTCCATCTCCCTGAGCAACGACACCATCGCCATACGAGACACGACTGATGAAAAAGGTGCAGAGAGCGCTGTCAGATAGACAGAGGGGGGATATACATATACATGTAGGGTTTAGTGTGTCACATGTAGGGTTTAGTGTGTCACATGTAGGGTTTAGTGTGTCACATGTAGGGTTTAGTGTGTCACATGTAGGGTTTAGTGTGTCACATGTAGGGTTTAGTGTGTCACATGTAGGGTTTAGTGTGTCACATGTAGGGTTTAGTGTGTCACATGTAGGGTTTAGTGTGTCACATGTAGGTTTAGTGTGTCACATGTAGGGTTTAGTGTGTCACATGTAGGGTTTAGTGTGTCACATGTAGGGTTTAGTGTGTCACATGTAGGGTTTAGTGTGTCACATGTAGGGTTTAGTGTGTCACATGTAGGGTAGTGTGTCACATGTAGGGTTTAGTGTGTCACATGTAGGGTTTAGTGTGTTGTGTAGGGTTTAGTGTGTCACATGTAGGGTTTAGTGTGTCACATGTAGGGTTTAGTGTGTCACATGTAGGGTTTAGTGTGTCACATGTAGGGTTTAGTGTGTCACATGTAGGGTTTAGTGTGCTGTGTAGCTCCCGTTGTAGGTAGACCACACCGTATATGAGAGGCTCAATATACCACACGTATATTATGATGTTCATGTTGTTCTCCTTCCTTCTCTTCTCAGTCGTCTCTCTGTTCGAGGCCCAAACAGGAAAAGCCATTGGTGACGGCAAACCTTTGATACACAAGGTAGACACACACAAACACACACAACATCCTCAGCGAAAAATAACCATCCAAAATGTCAGCCAAATAGAGAGAAATGCAGAAATACACCTAATTAAACTGCTGATGGTCTTACCAAGCTTGTGAGGTCTGATGTCATGCATCATCGTTTCTGGGTCCAAACGCTCTGTTAGATGCTAGAACGCTGCTAATATACACTCATGGTATTCTGTAGTACTACTGAAAAATCATCTCCACACCGAGATCTCAGATGTCCAGTGATTCCTCTTTTAGAAGTCAAACATTAGTGTCCGGAGACAGTGGTGAACGCCAGGAGTTTACAGAAGCTTAGCGTACAGGTGTGCTATAAGTAAATAGTGTTCATAAATGGCTGTTGAGATCGTATTCTCACTTGAAGCCAAGTAGAGGCCTGCACCTGGAAACAGTATCTGATGTCATGACTTAAGCAGATGTGTGTATCGATGTGAGATTAGACTAGTGTGTGGAGTGATATCTGTATGATGTAGTTGTTGCGTCTCCAGTAGTTAATTGTCTTGTTCTTTTGTTTCTTTTTCTGGACTGTGAAAAGTGGCCCCAGCCAGTGACGCCACCTTGTGGGCCAATAATTAGTGCAACAAAAACAAATGGCATGTGCGAGCTGAGCATGCAGAGTATGCGCTGTAAATCTGGGTTGAGTGTGTAATAAGCTGATAGTGACATTTACATTGTACAATGTACAGAACTGACACAAATGAGTACTTTGAGGTTGCTTTATATGTCACAAGCAAGCATAAACCATGATGTCAGAGTTTGGTGATTTTATGGAGGTGCATTAAAGGAGACCTATTATGCCCCTTTTTACAAGATGTAATATCAGGTGCATGTATCTTTAAATGCAAATGAGCTGCTGCTCCCGCCCCTTTCCAGAAGAGGGCGGAGCCTGTACAGCTTGTGTCTCTGATACTCAATCAAAACCAAACAGATGTTTTAGTTTTTCTAATTATCTCTATCGCGGTCACACTCATGTGACATTGCAGTTCTTCATCATCATGAAAGTTTATTATCTGCATGCGTTTTAAAGCGTTTAATCCCATAGATGTTAAAATGCCCAACTTTACAGCAGAAAAGAATGTGTTTAAAGCCTGGTACAAAAAATTGGTTTTGTTCTAAATAGCAAATTTTGCCCTTCATGAAAATTGGGGGGAGATTATTTTATAACTCATCAATTTAAATCATATTCTGCATAATTAAGGGCGTGGCCACTTGGTTATGTATGTGAATGTAAACCGCAAGTAAAGAAATTCCATGTATAGTATTAAAGTGAAAGCAGCGTAATATACAGTACCTTCTGCTAAATATGCTGTTAATATGAATCATAGACTGTAAAAAAAGATATGAATCAAACAAGAGAAAAACAGAGAATCACTCACTGCTCTTGACTGAATAACTTTAATAATTAATTTTTTTCTTGTTGTGGGTGGGGCCTATGCTAATGTGGCAGAGTCCGTCAGCAGTTGTGGGTGGGGCCTATGCTAATGTGGCAGAGTCGGTCAGCAGTTGTGGGCGGGGCCTATGCTAATGAGGCGGAGTCTGTCAGCAGTTGTGGGAGGGGCCTATGCTAATCAGGCGGAGTCTGTCAGCAGTTGTGGGTGGGGCCTATGCTAATGTGGCAGAGTCCGTCAGCAGTTGTGGGTGGGGCCTATGCTAATGTGGCAGAGTCGGTCAGCAGTTGTGGACGGGGCCTATGCTAATGAGGCGGAGTCTGTCAGCAGTTGTGGGAGGGGCCTATGCTAATGAGGCGGAGTCTGTCAGCAGTTGTGGGTGGGGCCTATGCTAATGTGGCAGAGTCCGTCAGCAGTTGTGGGTGGGGCCTATGCTAATGTGGCAGAGTCCGTCAGCAGTTGTGGGTGGGGCCTATGCTAATGTGGCAGAGTCCGTCAGCAGTTGTGGGCCGGGCCTACGCTAATGTGGCAGAGTCTGTCAGCAGTTGTGGGTGGGGCCTATGCTAATGAACCAGAGTCTGTCAGCAGTTGTGGGTGGGGCCTAGGCATTTTGTGACGTCACACTGTTCAAATCTGCAAACAGCTTGTTCTGAGACACTGCTTATAATTTATGGGGATTAAAAAAAAGAGTGGGTGGATTTTTACCCCTTTAGAGTGGTTGTGTACACACACTGCTAACACACATTTATGTTCAAACACCATGTAAAAGTGAATTTTGCATAATCTGTCCCCTTTAAGTGACATACTTGTCTCTCTGTTTAGATAGAGGTGGTGTTAGTCGCACTGGATCAGTGTGGCCTGTCTAATGACAGAAGGATCGCTCTGATCGATAAGAACCGTGACCTCTACCTGACCTCTGTGAGAAAGCTGGGCCGAGCTCACAGCATCTATAAGATCGGTAAGAATCCAGAAGGAATCTCTGTGACAGTCTGTCTCTGGTGGAGTCGCACTGAATTCAGTCAAGCGTCTGTATTAAAGTTTGATTCATTCGAAAGGAATCTTTGTAATTCTTGCCCAGGTTCAATGGTTGACACTGTGGCCTGGAACGACTCTGCTAACATCCTGTGTGGAGTCCAGGACAACCAGTTCACAGTGTGGTATTACCCTAGTGTGGTATTTGTGGACAAAGACCTGCTCCCCAAAACCATCTTCAGCAAGGACAGCAGGTACACACACTACTGCTAACTTCACTCAGATCTGAAATGCACACTCATAACCATCAGTCAATGGCTACGTTTAACTGCAACCAAATAATCCATTAGTAACTGAATTGACGGCTCAACACCTTAATCGATCTGGATGAGCTCGATCCGAATGAAAGGGCTGTTTATTCCTTTTCTAATCCGATTGAGAGAACATGTGAACACTTGATCAGACTGAACACCGAAACTGAAAGACTGCGCATGTGCAATGATGTAGAAATAGCGTAATGGCGTTTGACGCGCTGAACGAGCTGTTCTTCTGTTGAATAAAGTGTCATATGATATAAATCATCCTAAAACTCTCCTTTCACTCTTCAGTGTGTGTGAAGTGGAGCACCAGTGCTTGTTTCAGACGCTCATCCACAGACCACGCTTTTGGACATTTTTACTGAGTGATAAATATAAGCAGCGGCACAACGGCTCATATGCTCATCGTCTCCAAATCATGACCGGAGACGGATAAATATTAAGTGTGCTGTTTAAAACAAATAAAGAACCAATGTAGGAGAATAGTTATTATGTGCAAACATCAGGAAACTGTATATTTGTGCAGTGAGCGCATGTCAAACAATATATTCAGAATTGAAGCTTGTGACATATAAACACACACGACAACCCGATCACATGTTCATTGTTCATGTAAACACTACATTCAGATTCATTAAAGGATAATTCTGGTATTTAACACTTTGAGTCTATTTTCTAGTGTGTTTTGGATGAACTAGAGTGGTGGACACAGAAATTTTGACAATGGGTCCTGTCTTGACTTTTTGACTCTTTTAAGATCGCCTCTGAGCGCTTCAGAGTGGCTGTCTACGAGCATACTGAAACATGTCCTAAAACAACCCATAACGTTCGTTTTCAAAACTGTGACACTCACCGAGTGGTTAGTGGTGTTCGTTGATGATTAAAAACAAATATATCGGCGCAATGTATGCTTTCAATCCGTGTTATTTACTATAGTGGAACTATATTTTCAGATACCTCACAACCGCGTATAAACTTCCGCTGGATATTTGAGTCTGAAGCGTTAGCACACTCCCGACCACTTGATGGCGACAACCACTTTGCCGCAGTTGCTCTGCTCACGCTAGCCTTCTGAGAGACGGAGAACCGAGCGAAAAGACTACAACCAAATGTAAACAGACCCTTTCGGTATCCGGTAGCGCAGTAATATCAACGAGCACTGAGGCTCCAATAGACATCACTGGAATTTTAAAAAAGGCCAAATAAAACACGACAGAAACTGTATTTCGCTACGCCACTTGTTTTGGATCATCAACGAACACCACTAACCACTCAGTGAGTTACACAGTTTTGGAAACTAATGTTAAGTGTTGTTTTAAGGACATTTTTCAGCATGCCCATAGACAGCCACTCTGAAGCGCTCAGAGGCGATCCTAAAAGAGTCAAAAAGTCGAGACAGGACCCATTGTCAACATTTCTAAGTCCACCACTCTAGGTTCATCCAAAACACACTAGAAAATGGACTCAGAAGTGTTAAATACCGGAATTATCCTTTAAATGGAATGAATTCAGTCTGATTGAAACAGAAGTTGTGCGTGTAAACACAGCCACTGGTGATTTGTGTATTTCTAGGAGCCCAGTAGTAATTGAAGACTTTAGGAGACTGCACATGAACTGTGTGTGATGTTTGATGAATCCTGTGTTCTGCAGCGAGTTAAGTCGCTCTCCTCAGATCGTGAGCTATGTGGGCACTCAGGTGACTGTCAGACGGGTGGACGGCTCTCTGGTGTGCACCGCAGTGTCCCCGTACCCGACCTTACTGCACGAGTACACCGGCAGCGCCCGCTGGGAGGACGGCCTCCGCATCTGCCGCTTCGCTAAGGTCAGTGGAGCAGGGAGCGCTCTCTTGTGCGAGAGTAAAGCTGTGAGGGAAACTGATACAGATACAGCCCAGAGGTCTTCAGCTCTGCTCCTAGAGCTACACTGTAAACCTGCAAGGTTTATATCCAACATGCTCACACCAGTGTGATGTTCAAGTGTTTCTGAAGAGCTTGATTAGCTGGTTCAGGTGTGTTTGATTATGGTTGGAGCTGAACTCCAAAAAGCTGAAAGACAGTGTGGCTGCGTCTCAATCAGCTCCCTCGTTCAGTAGTCAGGGCACTGATCAGGGGGTCAGTTATCTTAAAGTCCCCCTGTAGTCAATCATTTTATCCCTTAAAACTCATCTTTGACCACAAAAATGACATTTGCCTATCTGTTTGCCGGGCAGAGTGTCCTGTTTTTTCAGGACAAAATATGGTCACCCTATTCTATGAATATGCAAATTAACCCCGCCTCCACTCACTCACTCAGCTCAGAGATCCACTGGTTGACGATCACTCGTTGATCAGGAGTGCGTTTCCCAAAAGCATCGTTTGCCAACTATGGTCGCAAGTGCCATTGAACTCTATTGGTAATGACAGAACTTGCGACCATAGTTGGCTTTGGGAAACGCACCCCTGATTGGTTACAAGGTAGTTTTTGACGTCAGAAACACCAGTGATTTCAAACCGTGTTTTTGAGACTGTCTTTGGTTCACTGCAGGTTTAAGGAGGAAATACTGGTGCTCAACAGAATAACCTACTAAAGGAATGTTGTGTGTGTTGTGTGTGTGTGTGTGTGTGTGGTGTGTGGGGTGTGTGTGTGTGTGTGTGTGTGTTGTGTGTGTGGTTGTGTGTTGTGTGTGTGGTGTGTGTGTGTGTGTCTGGACATTAAAACCTATCAGCAAAATCAGCTACAGCCAGTGTGGCCCCCTCAAGGAAAACAGATCAATAACATACTAAATAGTGGTTTAATTAATATGTAAAATGGTTGCTGTATAGTTGTGTTGCTGTCTCTTTTACGGTTGTCATTTCTCCTCTCGTCTCTGTGCGCCGAGGAGGAGGTATGTCTCTCTGTGTCTGTGTGTAACAGCAGTAGTGGGCAGTGTTGGTGTATTTGTTGTTGTTCTGTCAGGAACTCAATAACACCGTGCTTGTGACATCACAATATGGTTGAGTCACACCCTAATAAAAATAAAAAATAAAATAAAGCTTAAACATTAAATGGCTGTGGAATAAATATATATTATGATGATCTGATGCTCAAGAAACATTTATGATTATTATCAGTGTTGAAAATGGTTAAGCTGCTTCATGGGGAAACGTCTCGGTTCGAAAGACGACACTTTGGGGAACGCCTTCAGCTGATGCGTCTGAAACCTGAGTGACACTAGTCCAATCTCGATTGGGGTTGCGTCATGACGTCACTCGTGACGTCGCATGTGATGGCAATGCGGAAGCTATAAAAGGACACCTGATCATAACAGCGTCAGCTTCTTATAGGTCGAAGCAAGTCGTTTCAGGCACACAGTAAGTGTGGCAAAGGGACGCAGCATCTTGTTCCCTTCTCAGGGAACGAGGGTTACAGTTGTTACCCGAGACGTTCTCTTTCGAGGGGACTTGCACTGTGTCGAAAGACGACACTTTAGGGAACGAAATACCTACTGCGCCACACTGACTAGTGTCTGTCGTTGTGTGAAGCAATCCGGCACAACTCGAGACGTGAGAACCTGTAAATCTGGTGTAGAGGGCAGATCCAGGCTGTAGTATCTTATGAAGATGTGTGTGGAGGCCGGCCGGCGGCATCACGGACCCCTGCTAGCAGGACCTTAGAGAAGACCACTCCTCTAGTCAAGTGGGCTCTTATCAGGAGAGGCGAAGGCAAACCCACGCAGAGCAAGCTCACGACTCCTGAACGGGTCCGACAGAGCTGGCCTCTGAATGTTGAGAAAGAGCCGAAGCCGTCTCAACATCGAGTGTGTGTCACCCTCGCTCAAATAACACGGGCAAGGGGTACACCTTTGCAGATATTGTCTGAAAATCTTTTTACTCGCCATTACAACAATATCTGCTTGTTTAAACTGACAAACAACACCAAATAAGACAGACGAGGCAACAGAGAACGCTTGCTGAAGGCCAGAAGCTGACGCTGTCATGATCCGCATCAAGTGACGTCGTGACGCAACACCACTCGAGATTGGACTCCATACAGGCTTCAGACGCATCACCCCAAGGCGTTCCCCAAAGTGTCGTCTTTTGACGCAGCGCAAGCGCAAAAGAGGTTGTGTTTTACCTCGAAAGGGAACTGTGATCTTTAAAAAAGGGACTTGTGTTACAAAACATTTCTGTTTCAAATAAAGGTTGCTATTTAGAAGTTTCTATTCATCAAAGAATCCTGAAAATTGTATTGTGATTTCCACAAAAAAAAAATGAAGCAGTTTGATATAATTTCATTTTTGATATTTTGATATATTATAAACCATTATTAATAATGGAGCACCAAAAATAATTGAGCAGCAAATCAGCATATTAGAATAATTTCTGAAGGATCATAAAAAATTCATAATTATTCCAAGCTTCTGACCGAACACTGATGAATTTATCTGTTGATTTAGCTGACAAACTCTCTCCGCTAGCTGTGTTTTGCTAATTTACCAACAGAACACTATCAAGTCAAGTCACCTTCATTTATATAGTGCTTTTTACAATACAGAATGTTTTAAAGCAGCGTTACGAGAGAAAATAATGCAACAAAGTTTGTTACTGCTGTACAGCAGATCTTGAAGAGAATGGTGTAATAGAAGTCGAGTGATGGTTGATCTGTGAGTGAGTGTGTAGAGTTGCAGCACTGTA
>CM070825.1:3813781-3936281 GCA_036326025.1 Chrosomus eos | reverse complement strand
TACAGTTACTGGGTAAATGGCCCTGCTGACCCCAATTAAAGCATTCTCTGTCATCTGGTGGATTTGTATCTGTCTCAACTACAGCAGCAACACTGCACACTCACTGCACACTCACTCACACACTCACTGCACACTCACTGCACACTCACTGCACACTCACTCACACACTCCTGCACACTCACTGCACTGCACACTCACTGCACTGCACACTCACTGCACACTCACTGCACACTCACTCCGCACACTCACTGCACTGCACACTCACTGCACACTCACACTCACTGCACACTCACTGCACACTCACTGCACACTCACTCCACTGCACTGCACACTCACTGCACACTCACTGCACACTCACTGCACTGCACACACTCTCACACTCACTGCACACTCACTCACACTCACTGCACACTGCACACTCACTGCACACTCATCGCACACTCACTGCACACTCACTCACACACTCACTGCACACTCACTGCACTGCACACTCACTGCACTGCACACTCACTGCACACTCACTGCACACTCACTGCACTGCACACTCACTGCACACTGCACACGTCACTGCACAACTCACTGCACTGCACACTCACTGCACACACTCACTGCACACTCACTGCACACTGCACTGCACACTCACTCACACACTCACTGCACACTCACATCACTGCACACACTCACTGCACTGCACACTCACTGCCACACCCTCACTGCACACTCACGCACACATCACTGCACACTCACTGCACACTCACCACTCACTGCACACTCACTCACACACTCACTGCACACTCACTGCACACTCATCACTCACCACACTCACTGCACACTCACGCACTGCACAACTCACTGCACACTCACTGCACTGCACACTCACTGCACACACTCACATCACCACACTCACTGCACACTCACCTCACACTCTCACGCACACTCACTGCACTGCACACTCACTACGCACACTCACGACACTCACGCACACACTCACTCAACACACTCACTCGCACACTCACTGCACTCACTCACCTCACCACACTCACTGCACACTCACACTCACACACTCACCGCACACTCACACTCACGCACACTCACCGCACACTCACGCACACTCACCGCACACTCACGCACACTCACCCACACTCACCGCACACTCACCCACACTCACCGCACACTCACCCCGCACACTCCCACCTAGCACACTCACCGCACACTCACCGCACACTCACCGCACACTCACCGCACACTCACATCCGCACACTCACCACACACTCACGCAACACTCACCGCACACTCACCGCACACTCACCGCAACCACTCACCACACACTCACCGCACACTCACACGACTCACTACCTCACCGCACTACTCACCCACTCACCGCACACTCACCGCACACTCACCGCACACTCACCGCACACTCACCACCACATCTCACCGACACACTCACCGCACATCACACTCACTCACGACAACCACTGCACATCACCACACTCACCACACTCACTGCACACTCACGCACCGCACACACTCACTGCACACTCACGCACACTCACGCACACTCACCGCACACTCACTGCACACTCACCGCACACTCACCGCACACTCACTGCACACTCACTGCACTGCACACTTCACCGCACACTCACCGCACTCTCACTGCACACTCACCGCACTCTCACTGCACACTCACCGCACACTCACCGCAACTCACTGCACACTCACCGCACACTCACCGCACTCTCACTGCACACTCACCGCACACTCACCGCACACTACCACTCAGCATCACGACACTCTACCGCACACTCACTGCACACTCACCGCACACTCACTGCACACTCACCGCACACTCACTGCACTCTCACCGCACACTCACCGCACTCTCACCAGCACACTCACCGCACACTCACCGCACACTCACCGCACTCTCCCCCGCACACTCACCGCACACTCACCGCACACTCACCGCACACTCACCGCACACTCACCGCACACTCACCGCACACTCACCGCACACTCACTGCACACTCACCGCACACTCACTGCACACTCACCGCACACTCACCGCACACTCACCGCACACTCACCGCACACTCACCGCACACTCGCACACTCACTGCACACTCACCGCACACTCACTGCACACTCACCGCACACTCACTGCACACTCACCGCACACTCGCACACTCACCGTACACTCACTGCACACTCACCGCACACTCACCGCACACTCACCGCACACTCACCGCACACTCACTGCACACTCACCGCACACTCACTGCACACTCACCGCACACTCACCGCACACTCACGCACACTCACCGCACACTCGCACACTCACTGCACACTCACCGCACACTCACTGCACACTCACCGCACACTCACTGCACACTCACCGCACACTCGCACACTCACCGCACACTCACCGCACACTCGCACACTCACTGCACACTCACACGCACCACTCACTGCACACTCACCGCACACTCACTGCACACTCACCGCACACTCACAGCACACTCACAGCACACTCACCGCACACTCACCGCACACTCACCGCACACTCACCGCACACTCACCGCACACTCACTGCACACTCACTGCACACTCACTGCACACTCACCGCACACTCACCGCACACTCACCGCACACTCACTGCACACTCACTGCACACTCACCGCACACTCACTGCACACTCACCGCACACTCACTGCACACTCACCGCACACTCACAGCACACTCACAGCACACTCACCGCACACTCACCGCACACTCACTGCACACTCACCGCACACTCACCGCACACTCACCGCACACTCACCGCACACTCACTGCACACTCATTCTTTCTTTGTAGCCAGTCAATTTGTTGTTTAACTTGCCAGTCATAATCAAAACCCTGAATAACATTTTCTTAATCATTTTTTGCAAATGTCTTTGAAGTGAGGGCTTCATAGCAGAACTGCATACAGTGTTTGCTCTCTTCCGTTTTTCAAAATTTGTATTTTCCTCTGGATTGTTCCTGATGCATCCCTGGCAAACAACCCTATTTCTGTTATTTTATTTATCTAAATCCCTACCTGTCTGAATCACTAAGTTCGGGGTACCCCTATATGAAATGGGAGAGATCGAGAGTCAGGTTTGCGAAGATACACCTAGAATTGTCATTAGGCCTACAACAATCACGTTACTACACTCTGAGAGTCCGAGACGTAATCACCACAGGCTCTTCGTGCTCCCATTAAAGAGTGTTAAACGTTATCACTCTCCTTTCTCTCAACCTGTTCCATCCAGACAGTCCTATTAAAAAAAAAATCTTCCTACCTTGTTTGTTGATTAGCCAGGGTCAGGGATGTCACCAAAGAATAATTGCCCGCATTCTCCATCATTAACTGTTAAGGTATTTACAGTTAAAGACCCAAAGACCAGATATTATTAATTAAGGTTAGAAGTGCAGTCAATTTAAGACAAGAGTCAGAATTATAATAAATAAAATTGAAGATATGTATATATATATATGATATAAATTCAAAATGGAGATGTAACCCATTAATAAGATCCATCCCAGAGCTGTGCCAGATTGCACCCCGAAAAATGACGTGGAGCTGGTGATGTCATCCTTAGAGACACTCTCAAACTGTTGAATAGAGGCCGCCGATCACGTGTACTGGTCTGTCGAAGATACCAAAGCTCTTCTGAGCATTTGGGCAGAAGAAAAGGTACAACGTCAATTTGACGGCGTGTGAAGAGACGAGGACGTTATAAAATACATCGATGCTGAACTTTCTAAGCTAAGCATTCAGCGAGCAACGCTTCAAGTTCGGAAAAAAAATTAAAAAGTTGCGGGTGCAGTATTGTACAAGGCGATTAAAACGCACAATGGACAAAGCGGAGCCCAGAGAAGAGGAACTTTCCATGGTTCGACTTGATGGTTGGTGTGCTGGGTCACCCTCTGTTAGTGGCGACTCGCGAGACAATCGGGACACTATTGCAGCCACGGCCGGTGAGTTAATATACATGCTATCTTCCTATTATAACGGCGCATTTACCAGGAGTGCTTCAGAATCGGTTCTCAGCCAAGGTCAATGTTCTCGTCAGGGCCGTAAAAGAAAGATAATTGACATTGGGAATGGGACAAACCCACCCAAATTAGCTTTGGTTAAACATGCATATAATAATTCGGGTAATGTATCCAAAAAGCTTTATGCCTATTTTTCCCATCGTCATGGACACAACAATGAATTTGTGTTTTAATATTTTTCCTTATAGTAATGTATCATTTGCAGAAAGGAAAATGAGAGATGAGAGAATCATCTACAGTGTATGCGCGTTGTTCACACTCTGTATTATGGCCAAGCATGCAAGCTTAAAATAGCATCTGAATGTACGTGCAACGCGCCACTGACTTTAGACCAGTTTTTTTTTTTGGTCAGTGGCGGAATTGTTTTCTGGAACTGCAAAATAGCACTAGGGAATGTTTGCGCCGAAACACGCCTCCTTTTTGCGCCGACCCGCCCTATGGAG
Organism: Chrosomus eos; assembly: GCA_036326025.1. NCBI lineage: Eukaryota > Metazoa > Chordata > Actinopteri > Cypriniformes > Leuciscidae > Chrosomus > Chrosomus eos. The sequence continues at coordinate 3,931,755 of CM070825.1, read as the reverse complement.
CGCAAGTTCATTCCCTATTTGCCGGCGTGCGTCTGTGGAGGGAAAAGCCCGCTTTTCGCAGGTGCAAAAGACGAATGATACATGCGTCAGTGAACAAAGACAATTGCGCTGGGTGCAAGATAGGGCCCTATTCTATCAAATATCAACAGATAAAAAATCAAAACTTGACGCCGTCTACTAGAAATCTTATAATGGGCCTGGTTGGATCTTTCGTCAGGACAACGGTCCAAAACAAACATCAAAATCAACACAAAAATTGTTACGGAGCACAAAATGAAGCTTCTGCCACGACCGTCCCAGTTCCCTGACCCGATGAGCTGAGTGAACTGAAGAGAAGAAGAACAAACATGGATCTGGGAAATGTGACCCCCCCGCCCCCTTCCACACACACACTTTCAATTCTTTTACTTCAATGAAAGGTTAGATTTTTGGCAATTTTTTTAATAAAAGTTTAAAAGGATAAACGATGCAGATTTATTTTTTACAGACAGTTTTAATCATATTTACCAGGGGTGCCATTAATTCTGAGCACGACTGTATATGTGTACATTATTCTTCTATTACATCATATTGATATTCATAATGACATTAAATGCCACAGTTTAATGGGTAAATTATTTTATCACAGAAAAAAATACAACACACACACAGACACACTTTTAAGCTTTTATTTGTGCATATAACATGAAACTATCTAGGGAATTTGTAGCTGCTTTAATTTTTACTAAACAACAGATGGCGCTGTTTTCGACACTCGAAGCTTTGAATATTTACCCGGAACAATCAGGGGAAAGCCTCAGCGCTTTATGAGCCTTCATTTGCCCATCCCTAAAATGCAGCAGTCTTTATCAATCAAACTCAAACTTACAGACATTCTCAAGATACTAGGAAATCTCTCGTACGGCACAAAAAACAACCAGGCCAACATCAACGACGACCGACAACTGAACAGGGCTTTAAACACACCTAACCTTAGAAATAAGACACAGCTGACAAGACTAACGAGACGAGGACTGATTAAGGTGTCCATGGCAACTAAGGAGTGGCGGGAAAAGAACCAATGAACACAGGATGTCCAAACATGTAACATACTGTAACTGTCATTCATTAGGAAAATACATTTGGATGGTTTTTGGTTAAGTATGTATAAATGTGTTCTTAATCAATGCTCTTAATTATTGTGGCGGCCTCATCTTGTGTGTTCATTTATTTGTTTGATGCATAAGATTCTTCACCTCATTAGTTTCAGAGAAACAACAGTTTATCTTTCCGTGACTCTTCCATAGCCACACTCAACTTAAGCGCTTGTGTTGTATGCGTCTTATGCACTTTATCCCTTTATAATTCATGGTGTTCACTTAGTAGTTGTGTTAGTTATTCTTGTTTATCTTTTATTAATAAAGTTTATTTTATTACTTGTGTCTTCCCTGTGCTGATAATACAGAAGAGGCTCTACAAGTTAGCAATCTCACCAATCTTCCAGATAAATCAGCTGACCAACTCCCTCCACTTTACATTAGTCCTCCTGAATGATTGAACAGACTCCTGATGTGTGTGTTCTCATATGAGAAGGTAAAAGACCCGGACTGGTGTCCTGAACTAAGAGAGGGGGGAGATGGTAATCTGATGTACTCATAAGCACACCTTAAGTGACCAGTGACACCGTATTAGCTGGTTTAAGCAATGAGGCATACAAAACTGTTGTGCACTTTCCACAGTATCTAAGCTAGCTTAATACTGATCCATATCTGATCCATTTCTATTTCAACTTCTGTCTGTGAGTTTTCAGATGCCTTACAAAATTTGATGTAGTTGATAAAAGTCTCTTATTCAAAATATTGATAATTTTTTGTTACTGTAGTTACTAGTTACAGTAACTAGATTGTACAATATCTGATATTCAGATTCTCAGTACACCAACACATGTGCTCAGATCAGTTACTAACACATTTTTGCATATTTGTGTGGATGCGATAGAGCTGTCTAGAGATGGTTATTACAATAAACTCATTGCAAGAGACCAACCTTAATGTAAAAACGTCTTGAAAAGCTTCTAATGACCAGCAGGACACATTATCATAAATGCATTAGCTGTTCCAGAATCAGTTCAAGCGCAGTGAGTTAAAGAGAGTTTCTGGCTCTTCTAGATGTTTGCAAGGTCGCACATCTTTCCGGGTCCGAGTTCAGATTGCCCTCCATCATGATCTCCTCATACGTGGGCAGATATTTCACCTCGTCGTATGTGGGAAGCAGCAGCACCGGGGAGCTGAAGTCTCCTGTGAGCAGCGAGTCCTGGGACGCGTGCCCGTGCAGAAGGGACGGCTCCTCGTGGGTCTGACGGCGGGGACGTGGACACACCACACGCTGGATGAAGTAACCCACCACGAAGAGCAGCAGCAGGATCAGCAGTCCCGACAGCCTGCGGACGACCCAGTCCAGGTTGTGGAGGAAAGTGTGCAGAGGGAGTTTGCAGCAGTGGACCGTCGGGATGCTGTTGTTCTGAGTGCAGCATCGCTGATCTTCATCACACTGGATCTCTGCACAACTCCTCACCGCCTCACAGGACAAGCTCATCAAGCCGCACGCAACACTCAGCCATAACCTCATCCTCATGCTTATACCATCCAGTGACTGTGGTCCGATGGAGGAATTATCAGCGGCAGCCCAACAGAGAAAATAACCCAAGAGATTTGCTTCTGTTCGTGTTTTTTCATACAGCACAATCCCGTACGAGCCCCCAGTTCTGGTGCTCTGTCTTATTGAAAATCACAGATCGATGTGTTAAAATCACTGTCTTCCTGTCGTGAGGTAATGTCATAGTCTTTCTGGCGGTCCGGTCCCACAGTTGCTCATAATTCACATCCTCAGAATGGAGAAAGCGACCTCAGAAGCCGCCTGATTAAAAATGCATGGCACTGTTTCTCTGTGGGTTTCAATGGACCCATTATAGGCAGATCCGACTCAAACTGAACACCCCTCCTGATGCGCTCGCATGTCAGCCTTTGTTTCTGGCAGAGACTCAAACATATGACTTTTGAGATGTTTCATTTTACATTATACAGTTCATGTTACACTGTAATAAGATTAGTATGGACTAACTAATATAAATGAACAGTGTGCAATTGTTTTTAGGAGCTTCTTCTTACAGGTCAGTGTCTGTGCTGTTTGCTAATTTTATTGTTAATCATTCCTCAGGCAATTTTTTTTGAAGTATTAAAATTCGTCCCATAATCATTTGTGCAAGGTACGTGAATGATTCCTCAAACCACATCTAGAGGTTAACAAGTGCAGTAAACAAACACCTATCAAGCAATCTAGCTGTCTTTGCTATTGCAAGTTATTATATAAGGATATAATATGTATAGCATGGACACTGGCTGTCACTTTATCACACTTTACATGTACTGACTATATTATAAGTTAAAGGCCATGGTGCAGGTTTTTTTTTTTTTCTTTTCTGGCAGTTTTCTAGTTGGTAATAAACATTTAAACAGTTATCCATTGTATTTGATGTTGTAGGGGATTACGAAAAAGAAATATAATACGGGAAAGTAGGTGATATGTTAGCATTTGGCTAACAGCTAGCGAGGATTCTAATTTCTCCCACAATGCATTGGATGACGTCACATGAGGTACGCTGTTGGACAACAGACGAAAGCCCGCGAGTAGTAGCTAACGTTAGCTAGTGAAAGAGTGACAGTGTCAGATATAAGTAAATATATCGAGATAGATAGATATATAGATCTTCCGAAGCTGGGTGCAGTTTGTCAAGATTAGGCGAGCAGATTTTTCACCTAAGTTAACGTTAGCTCTGTCGCCGCAGTTACTCGAGAATATGCAGCGCGCATTTCAAAGAGGAGGATTACCACTCAGGGGATGCCAAGATGGTCTCACTTGGTTTAAAGAGTGAGAGGATGGCTAAGTTACTTCCTACCGCCGTGCCGTCTGTGAATGCAAACCTCTCTGCTTGCCCTGTCCCGAGGCCGAGAGACACCGTCTGCCGCAAGCGAGATATTGCCACGGTAAGTTCATCATGCTAACGTTAATGTTTACAAGCTGCGTGTTAGCTAGCTCTGTGTGTATTTTGTAACGTTATAGCTACCGTGTTCCCTTTGACACAGCCTCCACTACAAGCACGATCACTCTGACATTAGAAGAGCATTTTTCGTGATTCACGAATTTGAGCCAAAACAAAATTGCCCTGAACTAAATGCCCATGTCGTTATGAAAGCTTCATGGCTAGTGTTTGGACCAGTGGTGATGATCATCAAGCGGCTTTCGCAATCGTGCGTTTGCGTTTTGTGTTAGACTGCTACGGTTCTCTTTCACATTTGACCGTGACCGTGTCGTCAGGGCTGTAGTGGAGGCTAAACGCAGTTTACCCACCGCTGAAATTATGTCAGAAACAGTTTATCCACTTCTCACTTCAGAGTTTAGCTACCTCTCAGTAAATTCACTACCTCATAGAGTTTATGTAACTTTACCACATGTATTGCCACTAGTATTGGTGTAAACATTTAATAGTAACATTCAAATCATCGAATATGTTCTGGATTTCATTTATGTATTCATTTAGTAGCGCATATCAGGGTCCACTGTACTGTAATCTCCCTGGCAATCTCATAACATTCTGTTTACTGTTTATGTTTGCTATAATTCATATGCAGGACCATTTCATGTGTTTTCAAACTTTCCATTAGTGGCAATGATCTTTATACAGTATTATTGTTATGTCTGCAGGTTATGCAACATCATTAATGAAGGCCCTTCAGGAAAGCTACACCAATTCACCTGCAGCTCTTCGAGAGGTTAGCGCCAGTTTGTCCTGATGCACCCGGCCGCCCCATCGCCAAATCCTTCAAACAGGTTCCTGAGGAGGAGGCCGTCAAACTCTACCTAGCCCTATTTATTTTAGTTGTTAGTTATCTTCTTTCCTTCTGTCCCTGTCATCTCATTTAGTGGTGGTTTCGGGGCTTTGGTTTTACTTTGCACAAAATCATTACTTTTTTTCTTAGGCTATTGATTCCCGTGATCTTGCTTATAAATTCCGATTCAGCCATTAGCCTACCTTTGTGATCACGCAAAGAGGTCTGGAGAGGCGGTCCGTTCAGAATTACAACCAACATAAAATATAAGTGCAAATTTGCAGTAATGTTCGGTAAATATAAACTTGAAACCGGAGAGATAGTTAATGAGTGAATTAACTATGTTCCTAAACATGATCCATAACTGTTAACAGGATTCATTTCAGTATGGCTAATGTACCCCTTCGTCCTACCCTAATCATAGACTAAACCATATCAGAAAACACACACAAATACATGTATACGATGTACAGTACACATGTATATTTGAATCACACATAACTAACCTTAACCCATACACATAATATATTCACACACACACACAAATTCATTTATTTAAATGGGTTAGGGTTATGTATGTATATACTTCAGGTTACCATAAGTTAGTTAACTTAAATGAAGAGTTGGTCATGTAAGCTATAGCTAGCTGCAATTAACCCATTATCTAAAACATTAACTAAAACTGGCCACATAAAATATACTGACTAGATTCACGAGAGGTCGGCTAATGTGTGTAAAAGTTTAAAAAAAATACAGTAATTTCATTAATTTACCAGCGAGCGTACTTCGGAAGCACTGAAAATGAATGGGGTTCAATGCTGGAACTATCAGTGTTTGGAACTATCGGCTGCTCCACGACACGCGTTACTTCCTCATTCCAGAGTTCCTATGGCGGTCTATGGGAGTGTCGTAACTCTCTATGGCTCTGGACCACACTATTGCAGGCAAAAGAAACAATGTGCTAACATTTCAGGTCTAGCCCTTCATCAGTGGGCTTTTTTTATATAGATTTGTTTACTTGCAACCTGTGTCTTTGTTCAGTAATCTTTGTCCTTGTTCAGTAAATGTTTAGTAACCATTACAAGCAATGCCAATAAACAGTTTTTTTTTTCTTATAAAAATCCATGTGTTCTGTGTACTTTATAACATTTTGAGGGCAATTGGGCGATCACAACAGAATAAGGAATTATTATTTTTATTCATTTTCATCCAAACGAGGCAATTGAAAGCCCTGATAGGTCTGGTCACAACTTTGGAATTGTTGTCTGATGGTTGAAACCTCACGAGAGGCTTCTTTATACTCCTGCCTAAAACTCCATAAGCCCAGCGTATAGCCTCCCTGGACGCAGTGTACCGGTATTGCCTAGGGATAAGTAGGAAAGATTCTTAAGTTTTAAACTCTGCAAGTAGGTTGTAAACATATCTGATGCATGTTTATTGTGTATGCAACACATCTCCTGTCACCTATAGCTGTTGTTCAAAGGACTCCGTGTAAAAAATAAAAAGGTAAAGTAAACATAAACCATGAACATACTCATCACACTGAAGACATGACCAGCCTACTCGTCGTCAGCTACATTTGCAAACAACATTTTCACCGGAGATAGAGGTAAAAGCAGGACACTCGGCCAAGCAAACAGATACTCAAATTATACTCGAAATTTACTCAATGATGCCTTATTAATTTTAGTATATTTAAAGTAGCCTATGCCTCCTCTGTATGGATAGAAAATGGTTTTATTACAAGACACAAATTCAGATAGGCTTCTCAAAGCCTGTTTTATTACAGGTTTGAATGAATGAAATAATGTCTCTTCTGTATTAGAAAAATTAATCTATAATTATTACAGGTTTGAATGAATGAAATAATGTCTCATCTGTATTAGAAAAATAAATATATAAATAAGAAATAACTAAAAGCAATACCTCCAAATTTAACAAAAATAGCTCTCACAAACTTACAAAAACGAACTAACAAAATGTAAAAAAAATTTCTTCCTCTTTATCATATTTTTCTTCCTCAATCCTCATCCTCCTTGTTTGCCCATCTATGTTTTGTTTTAGAGCTGATCTTTCCCAGAAGTTTTTTGAAAACCAGGACATTTTCATAATTAAAAAAAAAAAACAGGACGTGAAAACAGAACATGTCCTGGGAAAACAGGACTGTTGGTTACCCTAACCTAGTCTAAAGTCTGGGGCGTTGCGCGTACATTCAGATGCTATTTTAAGCGCGCATGCTTGGCCATAATACAGAGTGAACAACGTGCATCCACTGTAAATGATTCTCTCATCTACACAGATGCATTTTACTTTTTGCAAACGATACATTATTATAAGGAAAACTATTTAAACACGAGTGTTACAGCCCTGACGAGAACATCGATCTCCTCGGCTGTGAACCATGAGAACTGTAAACTGAACCGATTCTGAAGCGCGCCTCTGCCTCTGCCTGCAGCCTGCGTCTACCTCATGTGACGTCATCGCCGAGTCGCGTAAAAAATAACCGTCACTAACCAAAAACTACAAAAACTGGACTTTAACACCATTTTGGAGACATTTCTAACTTTATATACATATCTTAACTGCTTTATGTACCCATTAATCGACAGTGGTGTTTAACCTGCAACATGGCCTTTAATTACATATAATTACAAGTGACTAACCCTAAAGCAAACCCTAACCGATAGTAATTACATGTTGTTAATTAATATTGCTCAGTAACACCTTAAAGCTTAACCAGACACTGTAATATAGGATTGTTTTTTTCATCAACCTCAAAAATATCACATATTTGATAAAATGTGAGATTACAAAGTGTTTAATAGGCTAATGCATTTTTATGTCTACTATATGGATATCTGTATTATGTATTTACATTTGTGATACAGTGTAAGGTCTTCAGGAAAAGTATACTTTACAATATTGGCTTTATGTGCAAATGGAGACTAAATTGTGTTATGGGGCTAGAAAAGGCAGAATGACTGTGCAATATACATTTACCAAAGTTAGCTTGTAAGGCTCCAGTCGATATTCACTTCTCATAAACAGAACTAATGTCCAATTGGTCAAATGTGATTACAGGGGCATTATGCCGTAAAATATACTGGAACAGAGTCAAGTTGGCCAGCCAGATTCATGAGGGATCATGTTTCCCACTCCAATCGCTCTCATTTACTGAAATGTGATACACAGCGTCATTAGTAAAACATTGAGATAAACATTTGCTGACAGAGACTGCTGTTGCTGTCCTTGTTTCAAAGGCCATTCATTCTGCTTTTGTTGTGTGTGCACAGTCATCGTCTGCACCATTCTGTCTTCGTCATCTTCACTACACTTCCCAGCATCCTCGTCTCCACACCTGAACTCACTCCTGTTCATCGTTATCATCATCTGTGTCACCTGTCTTCACCTTGTTATGTTTGATTTGTACTTGTATTTAGTTCCTTCAGTTCAGTTTGTCCTTTGTCGGTTCTTGTAAATGCTTAGGTGTTGTTGTGAGTGTTCCTGTTTGTTGTTTTGTTTAAAAGTAAATCATTTGTATTGGAGCTCTTTGCCTCAGCCTGTCTTCATTCCACACTACACCGTGACAGTGTGCTAATGAACACATCATATTTCACATCTCTCTTATTCAACGAGAGTGCCACTGTGTGCGATTGTCATATAAACATTTTTCATACTATAGATAAACATTAAGTGTGAATTTTCACATGCTTGAACACTGCTTTCCATACTGTATTTTGTTTTACAGTAGTAGTAACTGGAGTAGTGTGATGGCCATCAGTTAACCCCTTTTATTGTTTAGTAATGTTAGTTATTTCTGTACTATAAAATACAATATTATAGAAGATTGCTGTTCTGTTTAGACATAAAAGTGAATAATTATTGAATATTATGTGTAAAACAGTGAACTGTGCTCTGTAAGTAGTAATTAAGACACTAATTAGAAGTAATTAAGTTCCCAGCCAAAACGATCTGTAATCTAAAGACTTCACTCTTAAAATCCTGGCCATTTTTACAGTTCTCTAGTTACTTCTTGTCACCATTATTTCATTTCTCCAGAAAAAGGCCATCTTATTAATGTTTCTGTGGACTTGCTGGAAATTCGAGAGTAAACTTGGCCAGACAGCAGAAATCACACCCAAGTACAAAAACTAAATAAAAACATTTTATAATACATAAAGTTAAAAAAAAAATTGCAGTGTATAGTGCTTTTATCCTGGTAATTGTCCTTCTGAATTCTCAACACATTTTTTCATCTTTTGAATCTGTGATTGGTCATTTTCATGATCAGCTATCAGTTTCTTCAGATGCGACTGCTCTTATAAATCCGTTGGCTGGGTTGTAGAACATACAAAATGTGAGCAAAGATCATCAGATTGTCTACATTTATATCTGACATTTTTAGTTATTTTGTACCACCCATACAAATATGATTGAATTCATATATAGCATTTTAAATATAGCAATAAACTTGTAGCATTTATATATATATATATATTGATCTCCTTTCGGCAGTTTGTCTGTATTCATTTTTAATGAATGAGGTCAGAACATTTTCTTATTATTATTATTGATTACAGTGAATACAATTCAAATGATTTATTAATAGGTTTGTGAGTGAATGTATTTTTAAGCTGCACTGGCACTGAAACCAGCACAGATGCTGCTCTGTAGTTGAAGTGAACTCTTTCTTTTCCTGAATTACATAAGTCAAAGCCACAGACAAACACAAACGTTTTCCCGTACAATGACATAACCCGCTGATTAGTACGATGCATAATTGGAGAATCTAACTAACTCGCCAATCATTAGACACGCGATCAGAGGATTGCTCCGGTCTGCCTTGCTGCCGTGTGGTTTGCGTCTGTAAGCTCGGTGTAGTTTTTCATTTGAATATCTATTTACTATCATTCCTTGTTGTTTATATCGCTAAATATATCATACTCATCAACCAGATATCTGATATTATCTAATTTTGTCTGTCACATTGATCTGACTTTGCTAGCTTTAATCTAAATCAATATCGCTCGTAAAACATGCTAGCCTTCCGCTAGCCTGTTAATCTACCATCCGTGTTTGCCGTCTTTTTTCTCGCGCCTTTTCGAGTCCATCAAACATGAGTACTAGGATCAGTCAACACACACGGTGAGTCATGTCTTCTATTATTGTCACTTGCACTTCATGTCACATGTGTAGTATAGCCTTCTCTGTCAGCGCAGAGGGCTTTACATGTGATAAACGCAGGGAGAAAGTCAGGCTGACGGAGAAGATTTCTGAACTAGAGACACGCATCCAAACTTTAATTGAGGATAGTAAGAATGCAAGGGCTTAAGATACTACTTTGGATGCGACTAGCTTAGTGAACTCTGTACATTGTATATAAATATGGTAGAACTATCACTCTGTCATGTTGCAACAGAAATGATGGTACCAAAAATATGTACCAAAAACTTTTAAGCTGGCTATTATTAAACCTCTTATTAAAAAAACACAATTTGATCCTAGAGTATTAGTCGATTACAGGCCGATCGCAAATCTGCCTTTTCTGTCAAAGATACTAGAAAAAGCAGTATCCTCACAACTGTGTTCCTTTTTAGAAAGAAATAATATCTGCGAGGATTTTCAGTCCGGATTTAGACCGTACCATAGTACTGAGACTGCTCTCATTAAAGTCACAAATGATTTGCTCCTATCATCCGATCGTGGTTGTATCTCTCTATTAGTGTTACTTGATCTTAGTGCGGCATTTGATACTATCGACCACAACATTCTTTTAAATAGACTAGAAAACTATGTTGGCATTACTGGAATTGCACTAGCATGGTTTAAATCATACTTATCTGACCGTTTTCAGTTTGTAGCAGTAAACGAAGAGATGTCTTATCGATCACAAGTTCAGTATGGCGTACCACAAGGCTCAGTACTAGGACCGCTGCTGTTCACTCTGTACATGCTACCATTAGGAGATATCATTAGGAAATATGAAATTAGCTTTCACTGTTATGCTGATGATACTCAGCTGTATATTTCTTCGCGCCCCGAAGAAACGCACAAATTTACGGAATGCATAGCTGAGTTTCTAATTATTGGACAAAAAACTTCCTCACGTATTAACCCAGAGTACTGTTTAACACTGATGGATGAATTCCTCGTCGTCGGTTAGGAACCTGGGTGTGCTCTTTGATGCCAATCTTTCGTTTGAAAGTCACGTGTCTAGTATCTGTAGTATCTTCCATCTTAAAAATATATCTAAATTACGTCATATGCTCTCACTGACAAATGCGGAACAATTAGTTCATTCTTTCATGACCTCAAGGCTAGATTATTGTAATGCTCTACTGGGTGGTTGCCCTGCACGCTTAATAAACAAACTACAGCTAGTTCAAAACGCAGCCGCTAGAGTTCTTACCAGAACCAGGAAGTATGACCATATTAGCCCGGTTCTGTCAACACTGCATTGGCTGCCTATTAAACATTGTATAAATTTTAAAATATTGCTGATTACTTACAAAGCACTAAATGGTTTAGCTCCCCAGTACTTGAGCGAGCTCTTAACGCACCATAGTCCTTCACGTCTATTGCGATCTCAAAATTCTGGCCAGTTGATAATACCTAGAATATCAAAATCGACTGCTGGCGGTAGATCCTTTTCCTATTTAGCACCAAAACTTTGGAACAATCTTCCTAACACGGTCCGGGAAGCAGATACAGTCTGTCAGTTTAAATCTAGACTAAAAACACATCTCTTTGGCTTAGCATACACATAACACATTATAGATTTCTATAATTCAATGTTAGGTTGCATAGATTAGATCAGCCGGAACCGGGAACACTTCCCATAATTCCTGATGTACTTTGTACATCATAAGAAGGATGGCGTCTACGCTAATATTAGTCTCTCTGTTTATCCCGAGGTTTACCGCAGACCGCCGGATCCAGGGCATATCCAGATCTGATGAAGGACCATCACATGGACACGATGACACGCATTATCAGGGCTGTGAAGGCCCATGGACACCTCACCACTCATCTCCTCACCGGCCGGATGACCCAACCTCCAACCAGATGAACTGGATAAATATCGTGAAAGTTCTGATCCCATCTGACTCCTGACATTATGCTGCCTAACTCATAATCATACACTGTTCATTCGTTGGCCAAAGGAGGACTGGCCCCCCGACTGAGCCTGGGTTCTCCCAAGGTTTTTTTCTCCATTCTGTCACCTGATGGAGTTTTGGTTCCTTGCCACTGTTGCCTTCGCCTTTTGGCTTGCTTAGTTGGGGACATTTAATTTTCACTATTACAACATTGTTTTCCTGTTATCTCTGTAAAGCTGCTTTGAAACAATTTGTTTTGTAAAAAGCGCTATATAAATAAAGGTGACTTGACTTGACTTGACTCGTCTGTCACCTTCAATCCTGAAAACGACGGCTCACTTAAAGTTTCAAAGTCACAGTTTTTACAAGTATTTTGAGTGTGGAAACACAATTGAATGGACTCACCAGGAATGTGTGTTGTGTTGAAGACGTGTCTGTGCATTATTATATTCTTTGTGGGCAAGCAGGGTTCAGCGAACTTTTGCAACAATACATCAGGGTCTTTTCCCTCGGCTTTATCCACTACATCGGAGCAAGCTAAGTTCAGCAGTGCATACGCCTGCACCTTCTTCGATAGACCGGCATTTTAATATTCGCGCCATTCTTTTTTGAATTTGCTCCAGTTGTCAGTTGTCTAAATGCTTGTCAATAATTAGTGGATCAATGTGGCAGAGATCTTGTGCATATTTAACCACTTCTGACACCATGTAGATTGTTTCAAGAAATTATCTATGCTGTACCAAGTTATCAACAGAAAATATGCTTTATTTTCTTTGCTCCACAGCTCCATAAATGTCCATGTTTATATCCCACTCACCCCTGGCCCTGACCCCTTATGACATACGTATTACATAAAGTCCTTAAGGAGCGGTAGCAATTTAATAACTCTAAGTGCTCATCCTTTGAGACCGAGACTCATCTCTTGAAGTCCGACCTTCCGGAAGTTTTACCTTCAGCTAACTTCATCAATTCCCTGTGGACCAATCTCCGGATGCACTCGACGTAAGCTTCCAGCTGACTCCTAAACAAACTCAGCAAGAATCTCTGTGCTCCACTATGCAAGTAATTGTCTATCAGGTAGGCCTGGGCGAAAAATCGATTAAATGAATTAATTCGAATTTTTTGTTGCGGGCGATTTTAAAAAAAATAAATCGAGTTTTTGAATAATGGCATATTTTTGGCCCCTCTGAGTTTCCGTGGCGTTAGTTTCACTCACGTAGCAGTATGGCAAGCGACGACAACAACATCATAGCACACACGAAACTGCAACAGCATACAGCAAGCGACATGGCTACCGGTGAGAGTGGGAAGTTTGTTCCTTAGCACAGGAGTGAACTCAAGCGTATTCTGCTCGAGCGGGTCGGGCCGATATTTCCCGTTCCTATCCTCGGATCGGGCCTTTGAGAGACGTGCACTTACAGTGCAATAGAGTGCGGCGCGGGACTAGATTTGATGGCCGAGCGCGGGCGCGGGCGGTAATGCACTCACTCTGTGTGTGCGGTTTGCGGGAGAATAAAACGCTTCGCGGGACTCCCGCAAACTAGAAATATCTATGATTAAAACATAAAAACTAATACATTTTTATTAATCTGTTGCAGAAAAGCAACAAGAACAACTAAAACAAAATAGAAACGATTTACAGGCCAGAGTTTCTATTTCTAATATGTTTGCAGCATTGAGCGATGTAACTTTAGCCAATCTCAGACATACCAGTGTTGATTTCTTGAACGCAATGGCCAATTTAAGCATTTAAAACAGACTCCCCTCACCGCTCAAAACATACTTTTTGTTCAGTGCTGAATTCTGTATGCTGGCAAATCCTCGAATTATAACAATTTTCCTCAGATTTGAATGTATTGATAATGCTTTAGAAAATGGTGCTATACTCTCAAGGTGAATGTTTGTCTCTTTTTAGTCTAGACAAACACAGTTGGGGCTTTTAATTCCAAGAAGGTGTTCATTTATTTATTATTCATTCCAGAAATGGGGGTTACATTTGTCTTGCTTTTGATTAAATAAAAGCAAAATTTGCTTAAGTTGTCTGCCGTTTGTAGTTATTGCTTTCCTTAATAAGTAGGGGGGAAAATCGTAAAAACATCGTAAATCGAATTAAAAAAAATAAAATCGGAGATTTTATTTTTAGGCCATATCGCCCAGCCCTACTATCAGGTATTTAGATGCATCTCTAAGTTTTGTCTTTGATTCTCTGATTTTCTCAATAGGTTGCTGTTTACTAGCCGCTATTTTCAGTTGTTCTTGGTCAGATCTCGCCAGTTTTTCAGTGGTTGTTCTCTTAATCATGTTATGTTTCCTAAAGAATCTGAGAAGTGTGTACCTGAGAAAAGAAAGCTTCATTAACCTGTTATAATTAATTATACCTATTTCCCTTTTGAGCTAAGTTGCTACATAGCTCTATATTTCCTCGAGGCCCAACAATACTTACCAATTTGCAAAACTAAAGGAATGCATAAATTATCCTAAAAACTGGATTAGTAACTTCCAAATGCTACATTCAGAAGAAAATAGAGGTTTTAATTATTGAACCTGAAGAGCCTGGTGTGTTTTTGATAGCAATCTGTCATTTGAAAGCCACATTTTTATTAGTACAACCAAGATTTTTCAAATATCTCTTATTTAAATATCTCTAAATTATGACATATGCTCTCAGATTTCAAATGAAGAAAAATTATTTCATGAGTTCATGACCTGAAGGCTAGATTATTGTAAAGTACCGCAGCTAGAGTTAGCCCTAGAGTTAGCCCAGTTCTGTATTGGCTATCTCTTAAGCATCAAATTCATTTTAAAATCTTAATGATTACTTATAAATCCGTGAATGGTTTAGCTCCTCAGTACTTAGACGAGCAACTATTGCATTACAGACCTTTTCATTCGTTGTGGTCTCAAAATTCTGGCCAGTTGATAATACCTAGAATATCAAAATCGACCGCAGGCAGTATATTGTTTCCTTAAACTCTGGTCTTCCTAGCAGTGTTCGGGAAGCAGACACACTCTGTTAGTAATATTAAAGACCCATCTCTTTAACCTAGCATACACATACGTAACACACTATCACATTTCTATAATTCAATTTACATTAAGGGTTTGTTAAAGCTGGTTCACACAGAACAGCAAAAACATGAGACGCTGCTCAGTGGACTGAAGAAAAACGCAAGGTGTAGAGATGCATTTTTTTAAAAGTTAAACTATTATCTTCACGTTTTACCAGCTGTACACACTACAAAATCTTCCATTTCCCACCTAATGCCTGTGTGACCTCACGTATCCCAATTTTTAAGCAAAAGGAGCTGGATTTTAAAAAATGTAAGTATTATCAACACAATGCTGACTTGTGATGCAACCTGGAAACATAAAACACATTTTGTTTGTTTGTGAAAAGCACAGATTGACTTTGACTTTTAGCTAACAATCCTCATATTCACATCAGAACTTCTAATTATTTTCAAGTTCTTAAAAAGTGATCTTTAAAACTGTGCGGTTAATGAGGTTAATGAGCCAATGAGAAAAGGGTTATAAGGCAATAGGGATGCGGCGATCCGATACGCAGTATCAGCATCGGTCCAATACAGACCTTTTTTGCCGGATTGGGTATCGGTCAGTACAGGACCGATCTAAAATTCGACACTGTGTGTTACCCGTGGTTGCTACTGTCAAGCTCAAAAATGACAAAAATCACCTCAGAAGGTTTAGTGCATTATATCCTAAGTCTTCTGAAGCCATTAAATTGCTTTATTTCAGGAATATTATTGTTGTCAAATTTAAGTTCATAACAGTCAGCACGGTAAAACTCTCTCCAAAAAGTTCCATGTTCCCATTATTACACATAATCTGAACATAAAGCTGGGCTTTTGTTTAAAA
Organism: Chrosomus eos; assembly: GCA_036326025.1. Taxonomy (NCBI): domain Eukaryota; kingdom Metazoa; phylum Chordata; class Actinopteri; order Cypriniformes; family Leuciscidae; genus Chrosomus; species Chrosomus eos. The sequence continues at coordinate 3,915,917 of CM070825.1, read as the reverse complement.
TTAGCAATTCAAAGTCAAAGCAATTCTGCTCTCAGTATTGTTGATGTTGCCCTTTACCTTTTGAAATGCCTCCTGGTACTTTCTCTATCAATTTAGTCAAACGTATTATTGAGGAAAGTGTGTGTCCTGGCTTGAGTACACTGATCATGCTTTTTAAAACTTGGTCTTCAACCATTGACAGTGGCCGTATGTCAGTAAATTCAGTGTACTGCTCAGTACTGTTTTCCCTCTATGGCATAAAACAAAGGCTAGACAGTTTAGACTTACGCACAGAGTAGTTAAAAGCTTTATGGCCTGATTGCTGGCAATTAAAACACCTACACTTACAGTAGTAGTAAACGCTACTTTTATAGGCACTATACAGAGGTAAAATGAAAAGAAAATGCCATAACTTTTGAGAAGTCAGTCAGTTATCTTCAGAAATGCATTCATATCAATCAATCACTCAATCAGAACAGTTAATCTCTACTGGAAACATGTGTGAGGGTTAGAGTTCAGAAGAGAGAGGAAGAGCAGCACATGTATGCAGACTACAGTTAATGGTGATTGTTTTTTTTTAGTTCAGTAGTTTGAATTGTACACACCTTTTCAACATGTTTTTATTGTACTCTGGTGGCCTGGTGGAGACAGAGATGTTGCTGCCACTGATCTTTTCATATTTGCTACACCTGTCACGGCCGATACTTCTAGCGTATCATGTATTAGTCTGATATATTGGCTGAATTCGTAACTGCATATTTAGCATACTGCTCTTGCCTCTTACTATTTTTAACATATCTTTCTATTGCAGAAATCATAGTATGTCGGTATGTGGTTTTAAATTCAGCCATTGAACCTCATCCATAATAAGACTGCATGTGTTATTTGTCACGTTTCACTAATCGGCTGTCTCGTGCTGAAGTGTCTGCGTGAGTGTAATTGTGTGGGTGTGGTTACTCGTTGTGCTGATTAGTGTCACCACCTGTCATCAATTCCAGTTCCTTTTTATGCCCAGCATTTTCTCCCTCTTGTTGTCAGATCGTTGTGGTTGTTCCTCGGTGTGTGTCCTGTTCTCGTGCCTCGGCTGTATCAGTTCGTCTTCTGGATTTTCGTCAGTTCCTCGTGTCGTCTGGATGTTCCACGGTTCCTGGGTTTACTCGAGCACGTTCTTCACAGCACCACCACCGGATCGCCATCTCGTCCCTGCTTCACTTACCACCTGAGTGTTTGTCCCGATCTGTCTTACATCTGACTTTACTGTAATAAACTAGATTTTTACTTACATCTTGCATCCTCCTGTTTTTCCGTCACATTATTTTTACGCACTTTTTATATGGGCACCATCTAGTGTCTTAATGCATTGATTGCACTGTAAAAAAAAATCTTTGTTTAAATGAAATAGAAGAAATAGTTAATCAGTGTGTTATAGTTGTTGGATAATTCATTTAGTAACCATTATGTAAAGGGTATAAGTTTGTAGCCAGATGTGTACATTAATATGCTTTGTATGGATTTCATGTATTGTTATTTTTGTGTGGTGCAATGTGTTATTATATCATTATTTTTCTTAGGTTGGGATGGTTGATGTTCATGTGAACTATATTAAACTGAAACTGAAATGGTGAATGTTTAGGGGGGTATATGTGGAGACCAAGACGTGTTATGTACGAGACATAACTGGACATATAAAAGTTCAGTTATGGGAGGGGCAAGCCAGAATGCTGCAGTGTGGCCACTCATATTAAATGCAAAATTTGAGCACTCGTGAGTATTTGAGATCCCTCTTTCTATTAACAACAAGAAGCACTGAAGTTCAGGAAGAGGAAGGTGTGGCTGGAGCAAGCTTGCTTAGACCGTTTTAAATTGATCAGGAAGAGGTAACCACTTTGACAGAGCAGTTTAAAGAAGATGCACAAAATGCCAGGCTTGGCAACACGAGTTTAACTCGGCAAGACAGTTTCATCATTGCCAAAGATTCCTTCAAGGCTTCCTACAAAAAATGGACAACTGCCAGCATACAACAAGTGGAAGAGGCCATGGTGGAGACCCTGAACTAAATGGATCTGCTTTCTCCAATTCTGTTATAAGGCAGTACTTAGAAGAGTTCATGAGCCTACTTATTTTGCTTATTTAAGGGCAAAATGTTGAGGAGCATTTGCATTGTGGAGAGGCATGGAAAGTTAAAATTCTGAATGACGTGGTCGTTCTGACAAAAACACGATTTTCTAAGCTTTTTGTTCAAAATGTTGCTTTTTTATGAAACACCCACATACATATGATAAAAAAGAATGCATTAAGCTACAATAAAACAGTTTTTTTTTTTTTTTTTTTTAAAAGCAGAGGGTCTGTTTTTTCGAACTACCATCCTCCCCCCGCCTCCCAGAGAGAAGGAGGATCGGGGAGGAGCTCTCAACCACAGCCTTTGAGGGGTAAGATGGATCTGAGGACCATCATTATCGGGAGGAAGGCTACAGGAAAGAGGTCATGATGCCTCTGTTTGGTTGTTCCCTGCCGGTGCGCCGCTTCAGGGCACCAAAGTGGTTGCTCGAAAAACACCAGAGGCCAGTCTCGAGAGGCTGGTTTATTTAGTAGATTTTCTGGCAGTGTGGAAACTACCGCCAAATGTATCTCGATGTGGTTCCTGCACACAGTCAAAAGTGTTACACTATTCAGTTTGGGTCTTGCCCCCAGATTTATGGGGGTCCTAGCCACAGTGGTGGGCCCAGAGTACACTCTGGTAATGGAACAGGAGGTAAAAACTTTGTTGGGGAAAGGGGCCATAGAACATTTTCCTCGCCGCGACAGAGAACTGGCCGGTTGGAACAGTGCTGGAGTTCCTGCAAGATCGAGTCGCTGCAGGGTTATCTCTGTCCACTTTAAAGGTCTATGTGGCGCCCATAGCTGTTTACCACATTCCTTTGGGTGGTATGTCTTTAGGGAGAGACCCTTTGGTAACACGTTTTCTCCGTGGCACTTCAGGCCTGCAGTACGCACCAGGGTGGTCACCGTGATTTTGCCAAGTAAGACATGGTCCTGGATCAACATATGTTGTTGATCCTGGATCAACATTCCTGTCCCAAAATGTAGTCATTACCCAATTCCTACCCTTAAACCTAACCCTACCCATAACTTTTCCCTAAAATCAGAGGGTAATGATAGGTGAATAACACTGATGTTTAAGTACTTCATCCTAGTTCTAAGCCTAAATGGGACATAAAATGTAAACTTGTCCCTCAAATCTGATTGGTTGATTGGAAAGTTGATCCAGGATCAACAAAGATGTTGATCCTGGATCATGTGGTACTTGGTGAAATCACGTTCACCGCACTACTGGTCTACCGGCATGGGATCTGGCCGTGGTGCTCCAAGGCCAATCCCTGGCTCCTTTTAAGCCTACTGTTTATGACTCTCAAGATACTGTTCCTCCTAGCTATCACTTCTCGTAGAAGGACAGGAGATTTGCAAGCTCTGTTGGTTGCCCCTTAAGGCTTGGACTTTGCGCCCGGAATGGTAAAGAATGGTGAAAATTCTTCACCCTAGGCCAGGTTACGTTACCAAGGTCCCCATTAATGTGGCCAGATCTTTTGCATCGCAAGCCTTCTGTCCTCCTCCATTCCAGGATTCAGACCAGAAAATAAATAAATCTGAACAACTGTTCATCTGTTTGGGTTCTCCTAGCAAAGGATGAGCATGTGGATAGTCAAGGCTCTCTCTCTTGCTTATTCTTTTCCCAATGGCAATCCAAGCCCACTACTAAACTCCACTAAAAGTATGGCTGCCTCTAAGGCTCTCTTGTCAGGAGTTTCACTTCAAGATGTTTGTGATGTGGCAGGCTGGTACTCACCGCACACATTTGTGAGGTTTTACAATCTGGACTTGAGCTCTACAACAGGGGCTCCCGTCTAAGGGCTTTCTTCATGATTTCACACTAGACAGTAGAGTTGGGAATCGAAAATCAATTCCAATTCTGGGATCGAATAGTTGAGGTCAAGAATTGAATACTGCGGATACTCATTAATTCGTGACTGAATAACTTTTGTAACTATATTTGTAATGTATATTTTATTTATAAAGTGCTGTGTTTACGCAGGATGAGATCCAGAGCTTGCTTGGCCGGGAGGTTGCCCCAGTCTCAGCCCCCCATCGCCCACGTCCCGCTGGTAAAGATGAGTCCACACGATGACCCGGAGGCTTTCGTGGACCTCTTTGAAAGAACAGCGGATGTGCCTGATCCCGCTGCTGTCTGGGGAATGCTAGTCTGGCAAGCCAGACTCACATCAAGATCTGGTCTGGGTCTGGGAACTCACCATTGTCATGCCTCAATCCGAGGGGCGGGACAAACGGTTGTCTTTCAAATTCCCTCTGCATGCAATAGGATAGCTTTACAACCAACCAGAGCAACGAGCGCTTGTGGATGAGCGAGTCCCATTTGTTTTCCTACCAGCGGAGCTAGTTGATATATTAAACTTTTGCAGCATTCGGTCGGCAAAACACATCTTCCTTTTTTAAGAATGACTTAAGTGCCATTCTTTGTTCTTTTCTCAAAGAAAAGCTTAACTCCAAGTCCTTCAGAGGACTCCATCAATTTTTGATGTCAACATATTGATGTTAAATTGATGTCAAGGTGCCCGCTGGGATGACTGATAAATAATATTTTCCATTTTGAGTATGTTGATTGATTCATTATGTAGCATAGAGTTCTCAACGGGCCTGAAAATTATAACCTGACCCGACCCGGCCCGTGGCTTTTAAAGCCCGTACCCGATGTAACACGACACATCAACATGAATTATCTGCCCGAACCCGGCCCGCGGCCCGATTCGGACGCGCTTTTCAATCTATCGCCGTAGCGGTGACTCTCTATTTATTCAGGTGAAATCACATAATAAAATGCACACAAACTTTTTTACTTACTTAAGATTTACTTACTAGTCCATCAACAAGATCGCCAGGTCAGCATCACTGTTGCATCCAGTGCTGCTTTTTAGCTCGCACCAACGAGCAAAGCCCTCTTGTCCGTTAATTCTCACGTGGTCAGATTCTCTTTTCCTTTTCCTAGTCTTCCGTCCGCGTTTTCTTTGCTTTTTCCATCGTCTATCACGTCTGAAATGCGCGCAAGTGCAGTGTTGCCAACTATTTTCAAAGGAAAGTAGCTAACGCCATGCCTGTTTTAATAAAAGTCTTAACACAATAATAAATAAAAAGAACTCAAACAGCCAGCGGGCGGGCTACGAGTTTTGAAACAAAATAGGCATAGCAAACATAATCGTATGCTTATAAGGCATTGTGGAGGAACAGTAGTGCGTCCACAGTGGATGGACTGAGGCGTGTTCTCCTCTCTTACGGCCAGCCACCCGCACGCAGCAGCCAAAGCGATGATTAATAAATGTTTTTTTTTTCACTGAGCGGAAAAGACTAAGCCCGAGGTCCGACCCGACCCGAGTCATTTGCTTATATTTTCGACCCGAACCCGCGGGTCCCGTCGGGTTTGTCGGGCCGATCCGGCCCGTTGAGAACTCTAATGTAGCAGCCTATATTTTAGACATGTTACAACCGTCCCTGACATGTGTTACAACCGTCCCTGTACACTGGGATGGTTGTAACAGTGGAGAGACTGTAATAAAATTAATTTTGCAACCTGTACATATTTCATAAAACCACTTAAATACATTGTTTCAGCAGTTGACAACTTGAAGTTTATAACATAACAAATTGGTTATTCCAGTATAAATGGTTTTTGATGTATTGCTAAAAATTTGCAAAAAGTGTTACAACTGTCCCATGTCTCCCTACCAAAGTAATTGTGAGTGACAGCCCTAAATGAAACAGACTTTACATTACATAAGAGATAAGAACCCCACCTGGTAGGTTGTAATAACAGCACTAATTGGCACTTATTTGCAGTTTAGAGATAACATTTGACTTTTAAACTAGCAACCAGCCAGAACACTGTAACCCAAACCATCTTAGCAGATAACAGTGGGAAAACTATAGCTATAGTTTGAGAGACAAAAACACAAACAGCTCTGCCCTATTGTAATACCAAGACCTTCACTGGCCCCCAGGGGACCCCGGACCCTGTTGTTATTTCCTTTTAAAAAATTATTTAATTTGCATATTAAACAATTTTGTTTTATTACTTAAGCTGCCTTTATTGTCTTCCATAATGGACATCTGCTGTCAACAAGCTTTAGTTCCCGCCACTTCCTGCTGCTGCCAGTCGCGGAAACAAACACCAGTGTGTGTGTGTGTGTGTGTGTGTGTGTGTGTGTGTGTGTGTGTGTGTGTGTGTGTGTGTCATTGAGTGAGTGAGTGAGTGAGTGTGTGGATGGGCTCAGGATTGACTGGGTTTATAGTTTCTTATCTGCAAATATCACGTCACGGAAACATTTGGCGCGCGAACCGACAGCTTTCGGCGCGCGAATAATGGTCGCGCACATGGCACACTATGGAGAAACTACAGAACTGAACGATGGGTGAGTGACTGAGGGTCGATGGCGAACTGCTGTAAGTGTAACATCATCATCTGAGCTCGTGCTCGTGCTGCTGCTGCACGCGCTGGACGGGTAAACAAAGAGCGCGCGCCGTCGCGCAAAACTGAAAGTACCACAGTAATAACAGTGCAGTTACGGGGGATTAATGATTCAGCAGATCACAGTCACATATATGAAGTTTACTTCTCCGATAAACACTCTGAAAGGAACAATGCATTGATCTGCTCGAGCGACTCTCGTCACTGCATCTCTAGATCAGCACTCGCCACATCTATTTGTGTTTTAAATAAGAAGCAGGAAAGTTCGGGATGTTCAAGTCAAATCGTGCTTATGTGCGAAGCGAGGCGAGCCTCTGGATGCGAATGTGTCAGTATAGTATAGTAGTATATGGTATAGTACTATGGTAAAAGGCTCGAGTAGTTATGAATATTGATAATTAATTGTGACGTCGGTTGGCCAATAACGTTACCTGATTGGATCAAAGGCGTTTTGGTTTATGAATATTTAAGATTATAAGAAGAACCCCTGAGCAGGGGTCTGGGTCTCTAAACATAGTTGAGGAGTTACAACAACATTTTTATTGAAATCTTAAATATTTTATTGAGTTCTGTCCATTCATTTAAAGTCATTAAAACGTTAAAGCGGTTGATCCAGGTCTTCTGAATATACACCGTCACTTCATATGATGAACAGGTTTATTTTAAGGGTTTATTTACATATACACATACATGAGCTCATCAAACATGGTGAACAGAAGCTTGTGTGACGCGTGTGAACAAACATTGGTTGTTTAGGACAGTGGATGATGGATGCCTGTACCTCCTACACGGATCTGTGTGTTTACAGAAGGAATGACACCTGAGAATGTCTCTTATTGACCAGTCAATGCGTTTCTTCCTGTTTTATGCACACTAAACACTGCTCTTCAGTAGGGTAACTGACAGATATTCAACAATAACCATTTAACCTAATGACCTCTCGTTCCCTATCAACGGCCTTCTGAGATAAGCTCAGATAAAGAGCGGCACACACGTCCCATACGCAGAATGATGCACTTCAGTTCAGTGTAATTATCTGAGCCCAGGGATCCTCGCTCCACATTCACGAGTTTATAACGGAAAGATGTGGAATATATTGTGGGTGAAACGTCTACTTTGTGGCATATAACAACACCTTATTCATAAATGAACCTGTGGATAGTAATGGGAGCACTGCTCACCACAGGCCCACACTGATGTCCTGAAGAAAGAGAATTTGAGTTGTTGTTTGTTAGATGACTGATTTTTCAATCCCTTGATTTTTCTTTCTTGTATAAAGCCATAGAAGCACTATCATGGATTTCGGATTTGCTAGCGGAGCAAATGAGAATGCAAATATAATATTTGTTGTTGCCTCCCATTTAACACTATAGAAGGGTCACACTTTATTTTAACGTGTCACTGGGCTAATTGTATCTACATTTAAGTACTGAATAATATTAATTAACTAAATGTACTTACTATAGGGTTAGGAGTAGGACGAGGGTTTGGTTGAGGGCTTAATTTTGTGTAGATATCCATAATTTATAGTTATTACTGCAGTAACTACATGTAATGGCAACAATGACACAAAAACAAAGTGTTACCCATAGAAGTTTACTGAACTGTGTTGACTTCGTTTTTAAAGACCTCTGTTTGTGGTTTCAGTGATCCGATCACAAAACGCTTTAGACTCCTGTATTTCATTAGTTCACCTGCATTCGGTATTTAATAAGTGTCACCCCCCTTTTTTTGAATAGACATGAAAATGCACAATCCGAACTTAAATGGTTGTAATTCAAGTATGCTTTGGAATATATACATAAGATTGGTCTTGTTTTAAATATATTTTCGCAGATTCTTGTAAAAGTGAAATAAATTAAGAAAGTGAAACAGAAAAAAAGTTATTGAAGTTTGAGTTTATGGAAATGTACAATGTAAAAAAAAAATATTATTCATATTTTATATAAAATATATACTTTCAAAACCTGGTCTACTCTAGAAACTGCAGAAAATACAAAGCCAAAAATCTGAACAAGTTGTGTTTCAAATTTTAGGTTGATATCTCAAAAAATGAGCTTTCAGTGTGTGTGTGTGTGTGTGTGTGTGTGTGTGTGTGTGTGTGTGTGTGTGTGTGTGTGTGTGTGTGTGTGTGTGTGTGTGGGCGCAGTACCAAACTTATCCATGAGGTCACAACCAGACTCCATTACTGCACATATAAGGGCACCTCCATTTCCATGTGTTTTGAGTGATCTGAACCATTATTTCCACAATTGTCATACAATTTATGAAGTAGACATCCTATTCAGAAGTAGTATGGGAATTTTATATGAATTCTAAGAAACACATACAAAGAACACGCATGTGCGTTACAGCTCGCTGCCACCTCACAAATGGTGAATTCATTATTTTTTTCTTTATATTTAAAACATTTTCAGACCTTTCTTCTAAATTAATTGAATGGATGCTATCTTATGAACTCATGGCATGAAAACAAACTGAGGTTTCTACCATTTTTTCATGATTTTTCATGTTCATTGCTATTTCAAAATAAAGGTCTGAACACGCCTTAGGAGTATGAAAATATTCTTGTTGGAAATTGATAAATTACGGCTCCTCTGTAATTTATTTTGAAACTCAGTCTCCAAATATGGAAACTAGAGATTGTAGGCTTTCAAATGATATATAGTTTGTCAATATTACTTGAGGTTTTTACTAAGATATTATTGTTTTAAAAATATAATGGCAAACGGAGACAGTTAGAGCTGAACAAATCTGGATTGCTGTCCTTTCTTGCTGAAGGGATTCAGTCCTGATATTCGTGAGTGCCAAACTGACCCTTTGAATTATGGTAGGTATTGGATAAAACGGGGAAGATTAGAGTAGAGGAAGAGTTGGGATGAGGGAGGAATGGTGTCACTGGGGCCTGATGAGATGAAACAGGAACTTATCAGAACAATTGTGTTTGTGTTGAAATGAAAGGCACTGTTTTGAATGTTTTTTCAAGAGTGCATGTGTGCTTTACTGAATCACTTATTGTTTCGGATGTTATTGTTAAGTCCGTTCAGGCAGTGAAGTGTCAAATGTCAGTAGTTGCTCTTGTGTGCGGTTTGTTCCTCTAGCCCGAGGTCATAGTGTGCAGACAGATGTAAAGCCGCCCACAGCGCTGCTGACACGCTTCATGAAGCTCGCTGCTGCACACACTTCTTTTGGTCCTTTCACTGTTAGTTTTGAGTGTGAATCATGATTTGAGCGTGCAGGAGCTGGTGTTAGTGTGCACTGGAGGTAGGCCTGCTTCAGGGAGTGGTGCAGTGAGAATATGAGATGCTGGTTCTCTATGGTTTCCGGTGATAGCATCTCATGTGACAGACAGGGCGTGTGTAGAGAATGTGAAATGGGTTGACAGTCAGTCACTGCCTCAAAAGATGGTGACCAGACCAGCATGAGCTGAACTCATGGAGAAAACTAATGTAACACTAGTAAGAAGTGCTAACCTGCTATTGTTACATTAGGGTCCTATTTAAGACTTTGATTTTGACCTGTCCCCTTTCTACCTCTGGCACCAGTCTTTCATGCAGTTCTTCTCAAAACAAGAGAAGGCGGTCAGTGTTTTAAGGTCCAATCTCACATTTATGCAGGAGTGCACCGTTGTTCCTGCACATGGTGATGTTGGCTCCTCTCTGGTCCGGCATGGTAACTGTGGCCCTTTAGCCAATTATATTTCTTCCAGGCCGATGACTTTTCGCCAAGTTGAAGCCAGCCTCGTCAAAGTAGATCATTTCATTCTGGACTTGATTGGCCTCCAACTCCACGACTCTCTCAAGTAATCAGACACAGTGTGTGTAAACGCTTTGCTGTATACTTACTGTATGTTCTACTAATGGATCAACATTATAATATGTGTAAAAACTGAGGATGGAATGAGAAGTTTTCTTGTCTTCCACTCATGCTGTTGAAAGGATCCAAAGATCCACTAGAGTTTAGTACAGTAACCAGTGTAAGTAAGTTTGACTAAACCTCGTAACTCGAGTGGATCCTCAAACTTACTACAAAACCTCCTACAACAGCCTCACCGACCTTATCGTGAATGAAGTCTTGCACACATTTTGAAGACTGTCTTTGCTGGTTAGCAGTGCAAGGGTAAATTAAAAACTAGTTATTTGATTAAGTACTGTATTTTCTTTATTCAAAACATATGTGTAAGGCTAATGTTTTATCTATTTGAGGAGCGTTGAAGAGTGTCTTAGTCTGGGATCTAGTCATTGCCAATAAAGCCTTTTATAACACAAGCTTTTTGCCAAATATTTTAAACAACAGTAATAACTAAGTGTCCACATATAGATACAATAACCTTTGTAACCAGTAAGTTGATAAAAAACGTAATGCGTCAGATGCAACCATTCTAATGACGGACAAAACACAAATATCCGACATTCGCTGATGAAAAACCTTGTAACTCCATTTGAGCTTCATTTTTGGAAAATGTTAATAATATAACGACACTTGCAAGTGTCTGACCATAAAGCCTAACCCATTAATAACTTTGACAACAAGGTGTATTAAAAATATATATATATTTTAGATTTCCTTAATAGAAGTGGTTCTACACTAACCTGCAATTTTTTGCTGGTTTCAAAACACACCACGCTTGATATAACCTGCCATGTTAACATATCCTCGGATAAACTCCTGCGATCCAACAGTTAATGCAGGACATTGCCTTGCGACTTACATAGGATGAATTGACAGCTGAGTGCAGGCTTTTCTCTCACATTAGATCATGCAGTGACGTCACATTTGAATTGGAATTCATGATTTTAAGCAAATGCACTACTTAGAAAAGCCATTGCTGTCTCAGAAAAGCATCAAAGACAGAATTAAGTTTTTGGCAGAATATGGGAAGTTGTGTATGGAGTGATGAATCACAATGAAACACGAGTTGCATGGCATCTTTACAAATCTGCTGAAAAAAATAATAATAAATGCTTCACTACCTCAGTTTTTTTCAGCTGCTGCTTCACTGTGAAAAGCCATTTGGAGAATAGCTCACTTCACACAAATGAAAAGTTGTTATCAAAAGAAGAATGAGATGTTATTTTTGCTCCTGCTCACACTGCAAAAAGACAAGCAAGAAGTGGCTTGAGAACAAGTCCATCAGGTTGATGTTTTGGCCTGATCAGAGTCCAGATTTGAACCCTATAGTAAATATTTTGAACTCAAACGAACTGGGAGAATTTTTACTGTGTTTCAACAGTTTGAAGCCATTAACATTGAGTGGAACAACACTAACTCTTCTTCCTGTAAAAAGCTGACTGCAAGTTTACCCACACGGCTCAAAAATTTTAAGAAAACAAAGAGAAAGGATATTCCATGCTAAGAACTTTAACTTTTACTTGTAACTTTTCTTGCTAATTTCCTGACCAGTGATTTGTGATTAAAATGGTTACCACTACATTTTTGGCAATTTTTGGCTTGGCCCATTAGTTAGGGTTAGGTTATCACCTTATGTATCCCCAAAGCAGCTGACCTCCAAAGCAGACAAAGACCTGCTCTGAGCTTCTGAAGCTCTGCGTGCGGTCCACAAGCAGCGCTCGCAAGTTCACCACCAGTCCCTAAAGGGAGTGGTGGGAACTTTAGGTACATATCTGGGCTCCGAACTCTAGGCACGATTAACTGACTGAAAATGCCAGCAGGTCCCCCATCCTCTTGAAGCAAGCGAGTGTGGTCAGAAGTGGTGTCTTTAAAGAAAGGATTTTAAGCCCAACTGACTCTAGGGGCTCAAAGAGAGCTCTCTGTAGACCTGAAAGGATGAGGGAGAGGTCCCAGGAGGGCATAAGGCACGGACTGGTAGGATTTAACCTCCTGGGGCCTCTCACATTGTGTCTTTCTTGTGATCTGCCATCAATAGCACCGTGATATGCTGTGATGGCGGCAGAATACACCTTCAAGGTGGAGGAGGACAGTCTCCGTTCCAAGCCCTCTTGAAGGACGGAAAGCACAGAGCAAAGCACAGAGCTTGCACGCCGCCTCTTTGGCAGACATCTGCAGAGCTGCGGGCTGGGCATCACCTAACACATCCGCGATCTCAGGATTGGGCCAGAATGTTTCTCCTTTCCTCACGAAGCTTGTAAAGGGTCCGATTCAAGACACGAAGATCCAAGATTGGCCGTAACCCCCCGCTCTTCTTGGGTACTATGAAGTACGGACTGTAAAATCCTGACTTCATCTCGGCAGGAGGTCTGCAATCTCCACATGCAGGACAAGGATGTCCCTGTTCTGCGTGTCACCGAGGTAAACATGACGCCACTGAACCTGGGAGCATGCCTGGCGAACTGAATGTGGGGAGGGTGCTAGCGCTAGGGCCCAACCTGGGAAGCACAGCGTCGGTGTCAGTGTCGCCGAAGAGGCCGGCCTGGGACACGGGGGCGTCGAGAAAGCAAACTTTGTCGGCGTCCTTTATCTCAGCCAGGTACAACCAGCCATCTACAATTGCACCACAATTGTACGCTCCACCTGTGGAATGCCCACGTAACCCTTGGCGGCCCCGCTATCGAGGGTAGTGAGAGTGGAGGAGGCAGAAGAACGGCTTCGGGCAGTAAAAGATGCCTTCCACATTGTCTGAACCTCATTCACCTCCGAGAAGAAAGGCACTGGAGCGGCACTTAGGAACCCATCACCAAACCGCCAGCGCTCAGGACACGGTGGAGGGTTCCAGTCAAGCCTGATGCCCACGGCAGCCCGGGAAAGCATAGCCATCAACTCTGAATCCGATTCAGCGTAAGCAACCACCCCTCAACTTCCTCATCCAATCAACATCCGATCCTCATCCGGAGCACTGCATGAGACACAAGCTGCCTCACGGTGAGGGACCTGCGTCAACATTCGGCAACTTGACGGCACAAGGCGTGCTTGATGAAGAAGCTCTCACTGTAACCCTCAGATCTTCCAGAGTGCTAACCAGACTAACGGCTCTACTACGAGAAGCGACGGGGGACTGGGTAGCAGCAGAAGGGACTCCTGAAGAAGAAGAGTTGCTACCGCAATGCCAACATGGACATACACTCGCAGTGAGAGCATGCACCCTCCATGACCGCTCTCTCAGCATGCTGTTGTTTAATAGGTTCAGTGAGCTATTTTACACAGACTCGGTCCTGCTCCTCAGTGGCAATGACGGCATGCGGTTAAAAATCATAACAAACGAATTTGAAAGTGTGTGTGTGTGGGGGGGGGGACACAAACGGGATTTTGAAAAGTGGGGGGGACATGTCCCCATAGGATATTACACCCATGCATTGCTTTCAGATGAAGTCAGGTTTTTGCCTCTCTTCACCTTTGTCACCATTGGCTTTTGGCTTGCTTAGTTGGGGACATTTCATTTTATATTTAACAATACTATTACAACATTATTTTCCTGGTATCTCTGTAAAGCTGCTTTGAAACAATCTGCATTGTAAAAAGCGCTATATAAATAAAGGTGGCTTGACTTGACTAGCAAAACATGCTATTTCACACCGGCAGAAAGATCCCATGACAAGCTGCAGGCAAAGTTGCAAATTGCTGTTTTTGGGGTGTTCTCCTGATAGCAATTCAAATTGCTGTTGTCTGCTCTTTGCTAAGAAATGTACTCTCCTTTACATTAGAGGTGAATTGGTAAGAGCGATCGCTGTGCAGCTGCTCGGCTTCGAAGCAAAATATGAACAAAATGAGTAAAGCTGGTCCTATTTATACACGTATGTCCGGGTAGGTGTGACTCGGCATGCAAATCTCACTGGCCAATGTGCATTGGCTCGTTTTGTTGCCACTTGGAGGTGATTGGTCTCCTAGGCGAGACCCCATGACGTCAGTCCGACTTCACTGAAGGGGAACTGGAGTAAAAACACAATATTGTAAAGATGCTTTCTCTTGACATATACGGTCTATAGAGGGACTGTCATAGATGTTCAGGTGTCATGTTACAGTCAGTCACATGCTCGCATAACATGACGTGACTATAGTTTAGTCTATATATAGTTTTGTCATGTCACGTCATGCTATTTGCTTGTAAAGTCTTCACAGAAACTGTTTGACCTTTCAGGACACCAGTGCGCTGTTGTGTACATTTCACAAATATGACATTAAGTTAAGAGCTAATTGGAAAGTCAACATTGTAGCTTTCCACTGTTAGCAAAGTTATTGCTAATTTTTCTTTCTTTCTTTACCCCACTGCACATCTTAAATATCCAAACTGAAACCAGATGTTTTAGCAGGTATGTTTATGAACTCTTTGATATTCACATATAGTTTAATTGTTCTTTCCAGGAATGGAGACGTTTCGCCATCAGACCTGAAGGGTGAGTAAATGTGTTCAGCATCCCAACTCACCTCAGATTCATTTAATTAATCTTGAACAGAGAGAAGGACATAAACATGAGTGTGAAACAGTGTAAACATGTCTGCATCGCACTTCTCCAGTAGAGGTCATCATAACCTTGCATACACTCCACCATGCTGTTCTTTTACTGTCATTCGGATACTATATATATACTTATTATTACAGTTTTTTTAAATAAAGAGTTTTAATAATAGTTTTAATTTTTTATATTTTCGTTTGGATTTATTTTGGGTTTTTGTCATTCTTATTATTTTTTATAATAATTTTTGTTTTATATATATATATATATATATATATATATATATAATATATATATATATATATATATATATATATATAGTTTTTATTCATTTTAGTTATTTTAGCATATTAAGTTAAACTAAATGAAAATGTGAAATGTTGCAATATCAGCTCGGTTAATGTTTATTTTATTTCAATTAAGGAAAATGTTTGGTTTTAGTTTGCTGTTTATATTAGAGGTACTGTACCTTATTCAACCGGTTAAATCCATCATTAGTTAGTGTTGTTGACAGTAGTCTCCTAACTCTCCCTTTGTGCATCTGTGTAATCTTTTCCAAATAACTATCACAAATAACTAAAAGTGGACTGGTGAAAGTGTGGCCGTTTATCTGTTAGTGGCAGATAGGGTTTCCCAGGATAAACACAGATAGCGCCTGAACGTCAAGTCGATTCGATCTAGAATACTTCACTTTATCTTTATGGATGAATGAATGAAGGTGATGTTGCTCACACATATAGACTGTATTCAGCTGAACTGATTTAACCATTACCCTTTTTTATTATTTGAATTCAATTATTTTACAAAATTCACCATATAACATATCATTTAACAATCACATGTAGAGTTGAAGTTTTGACACACACACACACACACACACACAACACACACACACACACACACACACACACACACACACACACACACACACACACACACACACACACACACACACACACACACACACACACACAGAAAAACAGAAACAGTGACCTCAAGTGGTCACACACAGGACCGTAACACCTGAAGTACATTAGCGTGATTGCTGTTTGATTTGGATTTGTCTCTTTAGAAGTTCTCTTCTGAATGAATGATTAAGGATGCTGCTGTTTGAGCTGTAAAGATGAAGACATTCGTTCATAAAGCTTGTTTTGTTCCTGTTTTCTGTTTTAACAGATCAACCTGCAGAAAGTTCTCACAGCAGTTCAGGTATGTTCATTTAAAACCCAAATCTGAGTCTTCACAATAATCAAAGAGTACCGTATGAAGAATTAACGACTGTAAATATTCCCTACATATGACAGATTTCACAAATAAATGACTTTGTTACAGCATGACTTATGCAGAGAATCAGTGCATTGCAGGATCAAGTTTACACACCTTTTGTATTTACCTGGGTTTCTGCATAAATTAACATCATCTTCGCTTAACTTAAGTCACATGACACAAAAATGATACGTTTTGATACCATGTTAAACATTGACATCGACCATTGTTCAGCAGCAAAACCTCTACCAAACATTTCCTGTAGTTGTGTTCAGAACGACGGAAGCGTATTGCGTTCACTTGAGGAAAAAATATCGACTGTTTTTCTGAATTACGAGAAATTTTCATGGAAAAAAAGTTTTTGCTCTGTTTTTCTGATTTAACGAGTTAATTATCTCAGAATTATGAGATCATTTTTCATGAAAAAAAGTTTTTGCTCTGTTTTTCTGAATGAACGAGTTACTCATAATTTTGAGATAATTAAGTCATTAATTCAGAAAAACAGAGCAAAAACTTTTTTCCCATGAAAAATGATCTCGTAATTCTGAGATAATTAACTTCAGAAAAATAGAGCCGCTTTTTTTCCCCTGAAGTGAATGCAATACGCTGCCGTACAGAGCTGTTTCAGACCAGCAGTGTTTTATTCTGCTCGTTTAGTTGTTTTTCATAATAAATACTGTAGTGTATAGAAACCATAAAGCTTGAAGCCATATAGTTGGTTTGTGATATCAACACAGCTCGGTTAGACATGTGGCCTTGGGTTTCTAGCAACTTTAGGGTCCAAATTATTTGGTAAAATAAATATTTTGTACAAAATAAAAATGTTGAGTTCATTACATTTGTTTTACAGTAAACTTCTCTACTTTTTACACATTTTTTTTAACTTTAAGTGATAAAGGAAGCGTCACTGAGTTGAGCTAGCTCAAAGAAACATGTGTGACGTGATATTGTGCATGTGTGTGTTCAGATAACACGTCAGCGGAGGAGAGCTCAGAGGAAGAGGAGGCCCATGAGGACGAAGAGGAAGGAGAATCAGGTTTGCTCTCTTTATAAATCTGTTCTCATACTTCTTATACTTTTATCTCCTTAAAACATGAATAATGTGTACACTATATAAACAGAAGTATTGGGACACACCAGAGCCGACCCTGAGCTCCGAAAATACCTCACACCGGACACCCAGTGCTCCCACTACCTCCATAACTAGTACTAATGGAAATGTAATTCCTGACGTCAGAAATAGAAACATTTTATATTAACATCAAGAATTCACATTTTAAACAGTACACATTTAAAGCAACACTATGTAGTTTTTCAACCTTCATAATGGACAACTATCCTAATGTCTGCAGGCTGATAGTCATGTTTGTTTATTTTTCTGGTGAAAGTGTCTTCAAATTTGCAGATTCATCTATGGTAGCTTGATATTATAATATTGATGATATATGGCTATTACCTACCACACAAACATTGAATTTAATTAGCATATCCATTATGTAAAACACTCACCAATAGGCTACTATAATGACGCTGGCTTGTAAACGTGAGCTACACAATCTTTTGGCGTTTGAAAAAAACAAAAACAAGAAATTATATTCATGAAATATACACAGTAGTAGAAGACAATTTCCCTAATGTAGTTTCCCAAAAAACTTATTGATATCAAAAATGCATCATGTGAATTAATAAAAGCTAAAATGGCGGGCCATAGCATGTCACTGTGTTTTAAATGATAAAAGCAATACTTGATACTTGATGGTTATTGTTTACTGAGGGATGTGCATCAGTATTAACCAGTATGTCCAGCCAATCAGCATTTTAAATGCAATATAGCCTATAAATCAATAGTCTATAGCTATGTTTCCAGCCACATGTTTTTATCCGCATTAAGTGATATCGAATGAAAAATGTCTTATGGAAACAGTAAAATTCGATTGAATTTCATGAATATCGACTCAAATGAAATGCGTTCGGTCTCATGGGATTTTATCTTGATGGATATACGGCTTATGCGATAAACGCGGATGGAAACGTTATTATGGCGCGATCCATTTTGTCTAGCAAAACTTTGTTTGCAAATGTTTGCTTGAATGTTGTGCAAAATGAATGGAAACACCTTAAAATGTCTCAAATCAGTTCGATATACCAATTTGATCGCAAAACAGCATGTGACTTCATTACACACAGGTTTTTATTCGCTTTAAAGCCGTTTGATGGAAACACACTTTCACCAGCTTTATTCACATGAGGTTTTTTACCGAACTTCAGATAATTCCATTGACAGGTGGATGGAAACTTGACTAATGTCAATACATTGCTTTCCATCTTGCTTTAGAGTTGTAACTAAACTGACTTGTGAACTACTAGATAATCATTGTCTTGGGTTAAAAGTGTGTGCGCCTATAATGAGCAGTGCCATCACACACATATTGTAGCTACTGGTCCCCACAGATGTGTTTCTGGAAAGTGTGTGTTTCATTTCGTACACGCACATATGAATATGAATGTTAGCGCGTGACGTGGTTATCTATTCCGAGATGCAGTTTATAAACAAACACTGTTGCCCTTTGTCGTTTATCGTAATAAATAGTTGTATTTCACTCACTTTATTTGTCATGCACAAAGTCACAGAGCACAGCCCTCAAAGCCCTGGAAGTGTCCGGTGTTGTAAGCAAGACACAGACAGACCAAAAGATGCCCAGCTGGGTTAGACAGACTAGAGACGATGCACATCAACTTAACTTTACTGTTCTCTGCTGACTTGGAGAGGAGAGAACACGAGTCTGCCTGATCGCTGTTCCCGCAGTTCACTCTTTTCTTCTCTGTTTTCGTGACCAGACGGATAGTTACGCTTCATTTTCTCATCAATGTTGTAAACTTTGATTGACACGAGGGGAGCGGGCCTTGATAAATGCGGCCCGACTCAACTTGCGTAGTGTGTGTATAGGCTGATCGGCTCTGGACACACTGCTTTATTCTTGAATTCAGGTGTTTCAGTGAGACCCATTGGCACAGGTGTATAAGGTCATGCTTGCTTACAGACGTTTGTGAAAGGGTCGTTCTGAAGAGCTCAGTGAACTCAAGCGTGGTACTGTGATGGGATGCCACCTTTGCAATAAGTCAGATTGTGAAATTTCATCCCTGCTAGATATTCCTCGCTCAACTGTAAGTAGCATTATTGGAAAGTTGAAGCATTTGGCAACAGCAGAAACTCAAGTCAAAATCAGAAGATCATGTACAGTCTCCGAGCGAACCGGTCACTGACGCTCTGCTGAAGAGTTACACACTTCCACTGGCATTCATATCAGCACAGAGATTGTGCAGCGGGAGCTCGACGGAGTGTGTTTTCAGCAGCGGCATTCAAGCCTCACATCAGCGGGTACGATATCAAGTGTGGGATGAAGTGTGTAAAGCACACTGTCACTGG
Organism: Chrosomus eos; assembly: GCA_036326025.1. NCBI lineage: Eukaryota > Metazoa > Chordata > Actinopteri > Cypriniformes > Leuciscidae > Chrosomus > Chrosomus eos. Next base: position 3,896,344 of record CM070825.1, on the reverse strand, counting down.
ACTGTAGAGCGGTGAAACCTGACGAATCACGCTTCTCTGAGTCTGATGGGCGAGTCTGGGTTGGGCAGATTTCAGGAGAACATCACCTGCCCGACTGTAAAGTTCAGTGGAGGGGGATTACAGGGTGGGGCTGTTTTTCAGGGGTTGGACTAAAGCCCTATTCGAACAGGATTAGTATTACCTGGTGACCTCTAGTCATGTGTAATAATTGCGGAGGTTGTCGTAGATCTTAATCCCGTGTGAATCGGCCATGTCTGTAATTTGTAAAGTAAAAATTCTCCTGCAAATCTCCTGCAAAAATCTCCTGCAAATATTTCCTGAACACCGAGGTCCTGTGATAATATCAGTCCTGTGCGAATCGCCATCTCTGTGATTTGGCCGGATCGTATATCATTTTTTCAAGGTTTTTGTTTCATGTGTGCCTTTTTATCCATCTTTCGCGAATAATGGAGGCTGTGTTGGAGTGTTTTGATAGTATTTTGGGTGCTGGGTCATATCGCTATACACAACTACACAATTTGCAGAAAGTGAAAGCTGAAAAGTTATCAGAAAAGCGAAAACAAAAAGAATGATTAGATGGAGATGATTGACATGTATAGCAGCGTGCGGTAAGGCACATTCTTCTGTTTATGATATATCATACAGCTAGACCTATAACGAAAAGACATTTCCAAGCAATAGCCTATTGACTTCATATCCAGGAGATAAGTCAGTAAATTTGAGTAAAATCACAGGCTTCGTTATCCTGAAATTCAGATGTGGCGAGGTAATTTCTAAATCACACGAGGTCCCCAGATAATACTGATCCAGTGCGAATAGGGCTTTAGCCTCTTACTTCCAGTGAAGCGAAACATTGATGCTTCCGCATATCAAGACATTTTATTCAATGCTTTGCTTCCAACATTGTGGGAAGGCCTTTTCTATTCCAGCATGACTGTCCCGACTGCACAAAGCAGGGTCCATAAAGCTATGGTTGGAGGAGATTGGTGTGGAAGAGCTTGGCTGGCCCGCACACAGAGCCCTGACCTTGACCCCATCCCAGAGACTGAGCTTCTGGTCCAACATCAGGGCCTGACCTCACAACTGCTCGACTGGAGAAATGGGCAAAAATGCCCACAGAAACTCCAAAATCTTGAGGAAAGCCTTCCCAGAAGAGTGGAAGCTTTTAAAGCTACAAAGAGGAACCGACTCTGTGTTAATCTTTGTATTTCAAATGAGATGTCATCACAGTCCCTGTTGGTGTACTGGGCAGGTCTCCCAATATTTGTGTACATATAGTGTATGCAAACAGTAGTGTATACTGTTTATAAAGCCTGAGCGCTTGTAAAGTGCTAAAGACTAATATATAGCAATAAATAATCACAGTAATGGACACCAAGAGATTTTATTGTAATGACTTGTTTTATTGTAAGATAATAATTAAATGTGAAGCTTTCAGTGCTCTTATAAATGGTCCAGATTTAGTAAAAGATCAATCTTAATGATGAAATATCATGTTTTTTCAGACTCCAACACGAGATCCAGTGTAGAAAAACCCAGCGGTAATGATACTTCTCTCTGTTCTCAACATGTTTCAGATGTTTGTGTGTTTGTTGAGTCAGTCATATCGTGTGTTTCTCTCCCATAATGCCTCAGATGAGCAGCTTGAGCCGTGCTGTGAGAAGTGCAGAGCTCTACAGGTCAGTCTGTCTCTGAACACTGATAACATCAACCCAACACTGATAACATCAACCCAACAAGCTTAAAGGAGCAGTTCACTTCAGAATTAAAATGTCCTGATAGTTTACTCTCCCCCACGTCATCAAGATGTTCATGTCTTTCTTTCTTCAGTGAAAAGAAATGAAGGTTTTTGAGGAAAACACTTCCAGGATTTCTCCATAGTGACTTCAATGGAGTCCAACGGGTCCAAATGTGAGTTTCAGTGCAGCTTCAAAGTCTCGACACACCAACCAGCGACATTTTTATAGATAAATAAACATATATACACTTTTTAACCACTAATGCTCATCTTGCACGAGCTGTGGTGCGACACACATTACGTAATCACTTTGAAAAGTCACGTGTGATGTAGGAAGTCCAGACCGAGTGTTTACAAGGCGAACGTGACTAAATCAAACGTCATTACAATAAAAATGAATAAATAAAAGGTAAAACAACAATGACGGTGATTTTGAAGTTGGAGGAGTTTTTTTGCCCTCCCCGACCTTTTTAAACAGAAACAAGCGTGACCTTTCAATGTGATTACGTAATGTGTGGCGCATCACAGCTAGTGCAAGACCAGCATTAGTGGTTAAACCATGGGCGTCAGGTTGGTCTGAAATGTGCTGGGGACAGAGACGCATTCTGAAGGGCATTTTCAAAAGTGCTGGGTACAATGACGCATTTATTTATTTATTTTCTCTTCGGCGCAGGTCGTGTTTTGAAAGACGATGTCCTGTAGCTTACTGATGTAAATAAAAAAATCTACACAAAGATGTTATGATGTCCGACCAAAAATGTGATGGGTGGGGGGGGGTTCACTACTCTTTAGTGAACTGGAGATGTTTTTTTTGTATTGGTATTTGGTACATTCGTGCCGCGCGATGTTTCAAAAGTGTTGGGGACAATATCGACCCTGGCCAAAAGTGGTGGGGACATGTCCCACCCGTCCCCCCCGTAAATGACGCCTATGGGTTAAACAGTATATATTTATTTCTTCTTAAAATTTTCCACTGGTTTGCCTAGATCAGACTCTTATTCCTCGGCTGGGAAACTTTGAAGCTGCACTGAAACTCACATTTGGACCTTCACACCTTCAAACAATCAATTATTGAAAAGTGCACATCTGTATATATCAGCATTCATGACCTATAATATGACCATCAGCACAGGGCTAGTAACGGCTCAGAAAAAACATACACTTTCAGTCAAACGTTTGCTGCTCGTTCTTTTACTATTCTTCTACAGTGTGAAAAACACTTTGTCTGTCCGCCTAGCACAATTCATTCATTTCATTCATTGTCAATTCAAGCATATTATCTCACCAACCATTTTAAATATAGCAAATGAATGTATATTTATATGTATAATAAATTTGTGTTTATATTATACATTTGGAGCAATTTAATCTCTTGTCTGTTTAGAAGAGCTTGAGCTGTTATTGTCTGTTTTTTGTGCAATAATGAGCATTAAATCCAATGTTTTTGAGTCAGAGAATAAACAAAGCTTCCTCAGCAAAGGAGATCAAACTCACAGACATCAAGGGCAGATATATATATATATATATATATAACACACACACACACAAAATTACTGTAGGTTAAGCTTTCAAAATTGTCAGTTTGATTGACAGATTAACTAATGGTGATGAATTTAATGCCGAAATGCAGCTGTTTTTCCCCTAACAGAATCCCAAATATGAGCTCGTCTCCCCCAGGAAAGTGTCCAGAGAACGGCTACTGTAAGTTCCAGATTTACTCACTGTTGTTGCAGTTTGGTGATCAGTCACGTCCCCTTGCTTTATGACTCTCCGTTTTCTAAATGACCAGTGCTGAACTTGAACACGGCCAGGTTTATAAGAATCCGGGATAAAGTGAGAATGGTCAAATGTGTCATTTTATTGTTTCTATTCCTCAGTGAATAATACATGAAGAAAGCCAAGGTTCATAGAGCAACATGTGAACACTTCCATTCAAAAGCTTATGGTCAGGAAGATTTTTTAATGTTTTTGAAAGAATTTAATGCATCTTTGCTGAATAAAAGTATTAATTTATAAAAATCTTACTGACCCCAAACTTTTGAATAGTACTGTGTGTGTAAATACATTCTCAGTATTGAAAATGTTAAACCTTTTTAGTGCTGTGCAATGATTAATCGCATCCAAAATAAAAGTTTGTGTGTGTACTGTGTATAATTTTTTTGTATATATAAATAAACACACATATGCATGTATATATTATGAAAAATATACATTTATATTTATATATAATATAAATTATGTAAAAATATATATACAGTATATACATGCAAATATTTCTTATAGTACATGCATATGTGTGTATTTATATAGACAAAATAATGAAACAGTACACACAAATATGTAAACAAACTTTTATTTTGGATGCGATTAATCATTCTACATTGAATTGTTGTTGCTCTCCCATGATGTTCGTTGTTCTGCTCCCATGATGTTCATGTTCTCTCTCCAGTGATGTCGTTTCTTCTCCCAGTGATGTTCATGTTGTTCTGCTGTAGGCTAAAGCTGGATGCTGAGGGTGTGTATGAGTGTTCAGACACTGGGCTGGTGTTCGAGGTCTCCCAGCGCGTCAACATCACATACTGCGTTCTCTCCTGGAGCAAGTTTAGCACGTACTTGACCGGATCATGGAAATTTGCCGGACCCATTTTTGATGTGGAATGTGATCCATCCATTCTCAAATCCGTCCAGTTCCCACACTCACTGTGTCTGGCAGGTACAGAGATATCAAGTCAAGCTTATTATATTATATATATATATATAAAATATAATATATATATAAATATATATATAGTGAAAAATAATTGCCAGTGAATTAAATTATTCTGCTGTCAATATCAAATCAACTTTTATTTATATATCACAATAAAAGCGGCCATTGTGTTGTACAACAGGATAAATATCTAAAACAAATGCAAAACAAATGATAAAGGGAAAATCAAGGACAGTTGTAAGCCTGTGAATAGAGTTAGGTTTTCAACTTAGATTTAACAACAGACTCTGTGGACACTAGTCTTAGGGATAGAGGAAGACTATTGCACAATTTTGGACCAACAACAGAAAAAACGCGGTCACCCATCGTCATATTTAGTGTAGATCTCAGGACCATCAGCAGTCTTTGTTGAGATTACATTATTTAATGTTGTTTAATTTCAAGGTCAAGGTCAGAGAGATATTTTGGAGCTAATAGGTTCATGGTTTTAAAAACAAAAAGCAGGATTTTAAAATCAATTCTGTAACAAGCCAGTGCAACGGATGTAGTATTGGGGAAATATGATCAAACTTCCTCAAAAGTCTGCATTCTGAACGACTAATATTGGACTGACTCATTCCAATATAAAGAGAATTACAATAGTCAAGTCTAGATGAAATGAACAAACGGATCACTCTCTCAAACTCTGCAAATGTTAAGAAACTCTTAGCCTTAGATTATACTCTTAATTGGGAAAAACTAAAGCATTTATCTGTTTATCAAATGTAAGTGTAGAATAAAAACGAACACCCAAGTTTCCCCCGAGTGTTTTACCTAGGGGACCAAATCTCCCAGTTGGCCATCAGGAGTAACAGAGAACCTGAGGGCCCAAAAACAACAACAGTTTCGCTCTCGTTTAGATGCAAAACATTTAAGGAAAACCAGGACTTAATATCAGACATGATCTTAGGCCCTTTTTGTTTTTCTTTAGGGGCAAATAAATGTGGGTGTCGTCAGCGTAAAAGTGGAATGACACCCCAATATGTTGATTCAGTTCAGTTCAATAACTGTGTAAAGTTCATTAAGAAACCTGTTCAGATCAGCTAAAAGCAATTATTCAGCTCTATTCTGTTCACGTTTTGTTCTCGTCAGTACAGGTAGATCAATAATATTTGTTGAACATTAAGTGTTCACAACAAACTCCCAACTTCATCAGGTGACAGAATGGAGAAAGAATACGTGGGAGGATCTGTTCCCCTCTAGAAAAAAATAGTTTTCTCATAAGTTTAACACTAGGACTTTCAGTTTTGTGGGGTGTAAGTGCTCTTTGAATGGTTTAAAATGATGGGAAAATGTTTATTTGTAAGCATTCTCACGGTATGCGTCCGTGGCTCTCAGCAGATAAAGACAACGAGGTGAAGTTCAGCGTGCTCCATGTGAAGAACAGCCGTGGTCAGATCGAGCCCTCGGCCGATCACTCCGGGAGTCACGTCAAATGGACCGTGTCGTCACTCTCACCCGTGGGTCCTATTGTTCAGACGTCGAAGTCAGCCGAGCATCATGGGGTTGTGCAGGTGTTCAAAGAGGTGGGCCATGAAAACTCCTTCTCCTTCAGAGTTTACCTGGCTGGAAACAACTGCTCTGACATCAAGGTGAGGAAACGAAAGGGCTTCTGCTTTCACAAAAACATGACGAGTCCAGCGGTGTTTACAGAACATGGCTGACTGGCCGTATTCTCGGTAACCCTGCGACGAAACCTCTAGGTAATCTGCTATATTTAGATGTGTTTTCAGGCTTAAGCTAGAGCGAGGCGGTGCTGCGCACAGAGACTAGTGGCAGTCAGTAGGAGTGATGAAATCATCGTGACATCACACCAGTTTCAGTTCTGCGTCTCTGCCAGTCTGTGATGTTTGATTGAAGTGGGTGGCTTTGTGTTCGTGTGTAATAGTTTCATCATCTAATAAATAATCCCTGCCCGGATTTCAGCATCATTCTTTTAGTTTCACAGTATCTGACACTTTGGGCTTGACATTAACTTTTTGAGCCGGACAAGTAAATTTATGTTTCACTTGCCCATGCACAAAATTCACTTGTCCGGGTAAAGATTTGTAATTTTATCTAGGGCTGCACGATTTGAGGAAAATGTCATATTGCGATTATGTGATTATTGAGGTCAATATTGTGATTATTGAGGTCAATATTGTGATTGCGATATGCGATAAAATAAACAAATGGTTTCATGAGTCAACTTGTTCGGTTCTAAAGCAAATGCACACACAGATTTGTGATCATTCTGAAATTAGCTATAACTAAATGATTGATAAGACCTATAATGATAAATAAGCCATTGATGTCTGGATAAAAAATATATACTGAAATTGAATAAAGTTATCAATCAGTCTGTGCTGCATAAATTATATATAGACTAATCCTTATTAAAGCTACACAAATTCTTTAGTCAAGAGCAGTGAGTAATTTTCTGTTCCCTTTGTTCTTTGATTAACTTTATTGACAGAACGCTTTATTGGCAGCTGGCCCTTTAAGACCAGCAACTTATGTCAGAGACGCAAATCTCACACGCGCCTCATTCTCTCACGAGTCACAGCTCTTTATGTCCATCATAAGACTGCTCTTATGTTATAAAGATACTCGACAAACGACATTTTGGCATAATTGTGTCGTGTGTTATTGTTCGTTTAAGCACGAAAGAGAACTGTATTCTGGCTCGCGGTCTGTGCGCTCATACTGGCGCGCGTCTTTATGTGTACATTCAGTATATACACATGCAGCGCGAAAAATGTGTTCGTTTCAAAACGGTAAAATTAAATACATAACACATACCGAGTGGCACATAACGTGAAGTAACCAAGGCCGTGAAAATTAGTGAGGTCCGGGGTGAGGTGTAAAGAATTGTGCTATAATAACATCCACAAATGCAATATACACTCAGCCTAAACTTAAAAATAGACAGCCATGTAGAAAATTTTGTGCTTTTTAATGTTAAATTCATCAATTTATGCACTCTGAGAGTTCAAAATAAAAAGCTCGAACCCATATTCAGTGTGAAAGTTAAAGAAAAATTCAAACCTCTTTTAGTTACAGCGTCTGTCTACATTACACTACATCAGGGATACTCAAGTTCAGATGCTAAGGGCGGGGGCCACATGCAAAATAAAATGTGAAGGGCCACACAAGTTACTACTTGCATCGTAAAACTTTGACAATATTTACAGTTTTTACTTATTTAAAAATGCAGTTTGTTACCTATCTTGCTAGGTAAGTCTTGTTAGTCTTTGTCCTATTTAAAGTAATGCTGAACATGAAATAATTTAAATCTGGAACAAAATAGTTTTTGATGTATTAACATTTTTCTTGTGATATTAATGCAAAAAAATGAGTTCATACTCAAGAGTATTAAAAAACATCATTGCTAGTAAAGTCTTGCTAGTATTTGTCCTATAGTTTGCTAGAAAAACAGTTTTCTAGCAATATTAATTAAATTAGTAAAAAAAAGTTCTTACTCAAACAGAGTATTAAAAACCTTGCAAGGTAAGTCTTGCTAGTCTTTGTTCAATTTAAAGAAACATAAAACATAGAACATAAAAAAAGTAGATTAACATGAAATAGATTAAAAAAGTATTAACACAAAAATGTGTTAATACTCAAGAGTATTAGAAACCTCAAAATGTATGAAGAAAATCATTGAGCACATAGATGCTATTTCTCAAGCCCTGATGAAACAGTAGTCCTTATTCCAAGTGGGAAATCTGAGTCTACATTCTTTTTACCAGTGATTTCAGGTCTGGCTGTTGCTCACTGGAGCTGCAAGACAGTCAAATGTCTGTCAGTTAGACGTGAACGCTGCTTTGACTTTATCATTCCCATGTTGTTGTTTGATTAAGTGCACAGACGGCATTAGGTTTATTACGTTACATTTAGACCGAGTGTGCAGTTACCAGATAATCACGATGATCATTGCGTTTGTCTTACCGAATGTGGTATCTTCCTGTCAGCAATTACAGTTTTCCTATAAACTTTTTTTTATGAATACCAACAGTAAAATGTTGCCAGATATTGCTACAAAAAACAAGCAAAAAATATATAATATTCCAAAATAAGTTCAAAGCATGTGCTTTGGAAATAAGATTGATATATCACGAACCCTAACATGCCACTTTCCACTAAAGTTAAATAACTTCCTAAAGTGCGACTTTAAATCAGAAAAACAAGTCCAGAAGACTACTGCCACCTTTCCATTAGTGGATCTGGCTATACGGGATCTGGCACCCGCCCCTCACAATGCGTTCTCAAAGCCCCTGTTCACTGCGCAGCAAAATGAATTGCAAACCCTCATATGAGGTGGTTTAAACTTCTTATTAATCATTCAGAGAGCTTGAAATTTAATTTTTGAAGGTAAACAAATTACCGAGGTCCGGCCTCGGTGACCTCATAGCTGGCTACGGCCATGGAAGTAACATGGCATTTTATTTTGTTTGAAATTTAACTTGTCCAGTGGGACAACTAATTTTCTCTTCCACTTGTCCTACAAAAAATCCACTTGTCCCGGACAAGCGGACAAGCCTTAATGTCGAGCCCTGAATGACAGTCTGGGCAAAAATTATGTCCACTTAATTTGACAAGTAAAGCAATTGAGTCCAAGCATAACTACGCAATATTGTTACAAAATATTTAACACATTTTAAGTAATTTATGAATGAAGAGTTGAGATGTCAATTTTCCTAGGCTGGACATCACTTTTGGCCACCACTGTATACAATTTCACTTCCGAAGGTTCACAGTTTAAAGGATTAGTTCACTTTAAAAAAAAAAACTTTTGCTGATAAAAACTCACCCCCATTTCTTTCTTTAGTCGAAAAAAAATGAACGAATCTTTTTTTCGAGGCATTTCGAAATGATTCGAAAAAAGATTCGTTCATTTTGCTTTTTTGAACGAGTTTGAACAGGAGAGTCACGAACGCGCATCACAGAACAGAGCAAGGCGAGCATTTGTGCTAATAAAACTTAAACTTTTTATTTATTTTTGAAATGAGCGATGGTTTGGCTAGATAAGACCCTTATTCATCGTCTGGTGTCGTTTAAAGCCCTTTGAAGCTGCACTGAAACTGTCTTTTGGACCTTGAACCGTTTGGCTCCCAATAAAGTCCATTATATGGAGAAAAATCCTGGAATGTTTTCATCAAAAACCTTTATTTCTTTTCGACTGAAGAAAGAAAGACATGGACATCTTGGATGACATGGGGGTGAGTAAATTATCAGCAAAAGTTTTTTAAAAGTGAACCAATCCTTCAAGAAATGCTAATTTTTTTATAGGTAGAAAATATCTCAAGTTGTGAGAACAACCCAGTTCCCTGAGAAAGGGAACAAAACGCTGCATCTTGGTGTTAATGCTATGGGGAATACCTCAGCGTGCCGTGACCAGTGTCTGAAGCACGTGTAAATTGATTATGATTATTAAAGGTCCCGTTCTTCGTGATCCCATGTTTCAAATTTAAGTTAGTGTGTAATGTTGTTGTTAGAGTATAAATAATATCTGTAAAATTATAAAGCTCAAAGTTCAAGGCCAAGCGAGATATTTTATTTAACAGAAGTCGCCTACAGCGAACGGCCGGTTTGGACTACATCCCTCTACTTCCTTCTTTAATGACGTCAGTAGAACAGTTCTCTGACTAACGTCCGCCCACAGGAATCTCCCTCAACTCGCGCACTTCTTATAACTTACTGTTTACTCAGCTCTTACGGTGATTTTCTGAAGTAAAACTGACGCTTCATCTTTTGTGTGATGTACAATAAACTTTATTAAACTCATCAGTATATGTTTGACCATCATTCGGACCTGGTCCGACACAGCAGACTTGTAGCTAGGCTATTAATAATGCTGGATACATTCAAGCAGATGACAAATACGTTATAATAACCGCAATTAAACTACTAAACTATACCTGTTCCATCTCTATACAGCCCTCTGACTCTGTAGGCATTATTGTCCGACTCGAAATGAACACAGTTACTGAGAGTTCCTGATGTTATTATTCCATGAGATGAAATTGTCCTAAGAGTCTGAGTGCGAGCTCTTGAAGCTCCGCCCCCTGTGTCGTGCAGCAGCAGCTCATTTGCATTTAAAGGGCACACACTAAAACAGCGCGTTTTTCTGAGTCCTCAAAAAAAGACAATTTAAACATGCTGTAAAAAATAATCTGTTGGGTATTTTGAGCTGAAACTTCACAGACACACTCTGGGACATCAGACACTTATTTTACATCTTGTGAAAAGGGGCATAGAACGGGACCTTTAAAGGATGCCTAAGTCACATGTTATACACTCTTTTGTTTGATGGAGAAGTGTAGGTGTGCCCTGAAGGATGGCAATGAGAGACAGCATCTCATTCCCCTTCTCAGGGAACAGGGTTGCATTTGCAACCTGAGACGTTCCCTTTCAAAGTGGATCTCTGGCATTAAGTCTTGTTGTTGACGCTTTGGGGAATGCAATAGCCACTATGTCATGCTGAAGAAAATTCCTGGCTTACTAGTCTGTATGCATGCACAAACAGAGTGGGCATAGCACTTAAATGACTCTACGGATCCAACACAGAGTCAGAAAGAGCATACTATGTGACTTTTGCAAGAGATGAGAAGAGACACAGTGGCCCTACTCCCTAAATCCAGTATCTACAAGTCAAGTCACTTTTATTTCTGTAGCGCTTTTTACAATGCAGATTGTTTCAAAGCAGCTTTACAGAGATAACAGGAAAATAATGTTGTAATAATATTGTTAAATAAAAAATTAAATGTCCCCAACTAAGCAAGCCAAAAGCCAATGGCGACAAAGCCAAGGAAAGGCGAAGGCGGCGACAGAGGCAAGGAACCAAAACTCCATCAGTGACAGAATGGAGAAAAAAACCTTGGGAGAACCCAGGCCAGTCGGGGGCCAGTCATCCTCTGGCTAACGAACGAACAGTGTATTATTATGATTCAGGCAGCATTACAGTCAGATGTCAGATTGGATCGGAACATTATATTATGCAGTTCATCTGGATGAAGATCGGAGTCATCACGCGCGTATGGGGACGAGTTTGTTGAGTATCAGTTCACCAGGTCCACCATCTGATCTGGATCCAGCTGATTACAGTAAACCTCGGAATAAACAGAAAGACTAACATTAGCGTAGATGCCATTCTTTTTATGATGTAGCGAGTGCATCAGGTGTTATTGGAAGTGTTCCCGGTTCCGGCTGACCTAATCTACGCAGCCTAATAATCATTTAACTGATTTGAATAATAGGAATGTATAGTGTTCTATGTGTATGCCAGGTTAAAGAGATGCGTTTTTAATCTAGATTTAAACTGACAGACTGTATCTGCTTCCCGGACAATGGTAGGAAGATTGTTCCAGAGTTTTGGTGCTAAATAAGAAAAGGATCTACCACCAGCAGTCGATTTAGATATTCTAGGTATTATCAACTGGACGGAACTTTGAGATCGCAGTAGACGTGAAGGACTATAATGCGATGTTTAATAGGGAGCAAATGCAGTGTTGACAGAACCGGGCTAATATGGTCATACTTCCTGGTTCTGGTAAGAACTCTAGCGGCTGCGTTTTGGACCAGCTGTAGTTTGTTTATTAAGCGTGCAGGGCAACCACCCAGTAGAGCATTACAATAATCTAGCCTTGAGGTCATGAACGCATGAACTAATTGTTCTGCATTTGTCATTGAGAACATATGACGTAATTTAGTTCTTGCAATACAGATTCTTTCAAAGCAGCTTTACAGAGATAACAGAAAAATAATGCAACAAAGTTTGTTTCTAGAAGAAGATAGCATCACAGTCCAGCTTAAGTAAGTTGACTCCATCAGTGTCAGTATGGAGAATTTACCTTGGAGAACCCAGGCTCAGTTGCTCAGTTCTTTTCTGGCCAATGAACGAACAGTGTATAATTATGATTCAGGCAGCATTACAGGTCAGAAGTCAGATTGTATCAGAAAATTCTGAATATTATCCAGTTCCATCTGGTTGAAGAGCAGAGTCATCTCTCCGGTATGGATACTGGTTTGTTGAGGATGGCTGTCATTTTGATGAGGCCTTCACAGGGGAGAGTCTAGTTGACACAATCTCTGCTGTCATTTTAGGGATGCGTTGTGGTCGTGTCTAGGTGCAGGTCCACCATCTGATCTGGATACGGCCCAGATCCGGCTGACTACATGTGTTGTGGTCGTGTCTAGGCACAGGTCCTCCATCTGATCTGGATACGACCCGGATCCGGCTGACTACTTGCGTTGTGGTTGTGTCTAGGCGCAGGTCCACCATCTGATCCGGATACGGCCAGACACTAAGGGAATATTCTCCATAACTTCTGATCTCAGATGAGGGAAGTCCAGGTTTAGACAGCCCCATTCTGGCTACCAGCTAAAACCCCAGGAGCAAAGCTATAATGGGAACACACAACTCAGCATCAGTTAACTATGCTAGGCCTGAGAGGCTCATAGGGAACAGTTTACCAAAGCATGCAAGGCCAAACCTAGCAGTCAGTACCTATAGCTACAACCTTAGTATCACCACCATCCAAGGGGGGAGCATATGTCCCAACCACAACAATCATAAATCATAAAAATCATAGAGCAAGGATGTAACGACACCATGGACCAGGCTCTCTACCCCAAGGGAATCTTAGGGGAACTTAAGCCCTATTTAAAACCTCAATAATAAAAAGTGGCACCTAAGGTAATGGGTGCGATCCACCCATAATCCTTAATTCCAAGCTCATACCCTGACTAAGGAGCACTCTAGAGACCAGTATGGCTAGCGATCTCCAGCGCTATGCCAAGAAATAAAAAGGAGGTGATTACCTCTACTTTTCCATGAATCTCACTAAGAAGCTCACTTATCTGCATATACAAACACTAAAGATATATTCTAAACTATCCCTACTTATCCCTACTTGTCTAAACTATCCCTACTTAAAATTCTAAATAAATAAGATAGATAAAAGATAAAAGAATATATTTTCACTATTTTCTTCATTAGCTCTACCCTGAGAAAGGGTGGGGGGGGGGGGGGGGGTGAAATGCTGTTTCATGCATAGTGAGTTTTTTACACTGTTAAAGAGTTGGGTTCCCATGCTAAACATGGACAAAGTTGAAAATGAAGTTGTAAGTTTGATGGAGTATTTCTGTTCCAAAAATACTCCTTCCGGTTTGTCACAAGTTTCGGAAAGTTTTTTTTTCGAGTATGGGTCTGTGTGACGTCAGGTGGGGCGGAATTTCCTTATACGGGTCTTAAGGCACTTCTCCCGGAAGGGCGCGCGCAGCTGTAGCCTAGTGCGTGCGAGAGTACGCCTATGCCCGTCAGAGCGCTGGGCTCTGCTGCGCTGCAATAAAAAAAATGGCACTAAAAAAGTGTTGTAGTATGAACTGTCATGAACAGCCCTACGGTGATCAAAAACTCTCAACAGCCAGTCGGTTGAATCAGAAAGGGTTTACACTTTATTTCAAACAGATAAAACTCTTAATCACGAATACCAATGGAGAGACGGATGAGAGAACAGACACACAAAAAGATCCGCAAGGCATCAATCATCTGCACACAATAAGTTTCATGCTTAACACATCACACAGTGTTTAAACTCCACGGGACACCCCAATCCATAGGCACACGGTGAATAAGTATAGGGCGGAACTCTCTGGTCTCAATTCTCCGACCTCCCTCCCTGGCCCGCTATTCCTTACGCACTCACAACAGTTCATTCATACAGGAATAAATTAAAAACACTTCCCTCCCTCAGGGTGAAGAAGACCCATCCATATGGGGTAATTAGTGCAGGCAGCCTCCGTATTCACAGCCGCCACCAGACTGCACGCCAGGCGATGTTTATACAGTTCAAGTTCATTCCGTCCGTTTGATGTTCGCGTCACAGCACGCTGCTTTTCTGAGTCTCAGTGAAATGTGGGTGCCAGTCCGGTAATCTTCCGAGGTAATTGGTGACACTCTAATAATTCCCCCCCCTGTAACTATCTCTCTCCGCCCCAAGGCAACTAACTACCTAACTATCTTCGTCTCCGGAGGACCTATTGTCCCCGAGAGACAGCCAAGACGCTCTTCACAGGTCACCACCCCAGAGACTCTCGCTTGCCCCACACCTCTCTTTTAAAGTCCCCTTTTTGTCCTTCCACAGGTGAATGCCATCACAGTAGTCACGTGATCGCCCAATGACGACACACTACACTATTCCCCCTCTAATCCAGAAGGACTCGTCCCCGAGTCAAGGTGATAATCCTTAGTCCAAACTGGTAACTTCCTCTGTCGTGGAGGTCGAATCATCTCTGCAGGAGTCCTGATGTTCTGCGCAGAGCCTCCCCCAGCGTACAGGGGCTCCACCGCTAGCCCCGGGCTGTGCTCCAACTTTGACCCCGCTAAAAGCACTGATGAGCTAGGTTGAAGATTTCGCTCCTTTGTTCCCACAGAGCAGGATTTTCCCTCTACAGATGGTAGTCCCTCAGCCACGGCCGGAGGCACACGTTGAAGGTTCGAAAGTTCGGCCGGTCGCTGCAATGGTGGTTGTACAGCCTCATCGTTTCCCTCCAGACTCTCTGAAACAGATCGGGAGACATATGGTTTTAAACGATTGTAATGGACCACTCTAGTGGCCCCACCATCAACTGACTGTAACTGGTACAACACATCCGACACTCGCTCAATTACTTTAAAGGGGCCCATGTAACTTCTCTGCAATTTGAAGCAAACCCCTTTTTTCCGAGCCTTATTTCGAACCCAGACTAGTTCCCCCACTGAGTAATACTGTACCTGAGCCCGAAAATCAAAGTACTTTTTCTGCTGGGAAGAAGCCTGCAACTGATGTTGCTTTACTGCCCCAACAACAGTGGACAAAATTCCTGACATACGTTGCACATATTCACTTGGAGACTCAAAAGCCTCTTCCAAGTTCACATTCAACATAAGATCTACCGGTAATACCATCTCCCTCCCGAACACAACTTTATGGGGGGTAAAGCCAGTAGTGGCATGGACGCTACTACGATACGCCATCATCACATATGGTAATAAAGAATCCCAATTCTGTTGATTCTTATCCACAAAGATTGATAGCATAGAAAGCAAGGTCCTATTAAAACGCTCAATGAGCCCATCCGACTGGGGATGATAGGGGGACGTACGTGTTTTGTTAATCTCCAATAATCTGCAAAGTTCCTGAAACAGAGTAGATTCAAAATTCCTGCCTTGATCGGAATGAAGGCTGCGAGGGACACCATAACGGCAAACCCACTCCTCCACTACTACTTTAGCAACTGATCGTGCTTCCTGATTTGGCAAAGCAAAAGCTTCTGTCCACTTAGAAAAATAGTCTCCCACAACCAAAATATACCGATTCTTATCAATGGTTTCAGGAAGTGGACCCAAAATATCCAAAGCCACCCGCTCGTAAGGGCGAGACGTGACCGAAGGACACATCGGGCCTGTGGGGTTCGAGCTGGTAGCTTCCGTGAGCCGCAGTCCGCGCACTCCCTACACCACCTCCTCACATCGGCAAACCACCCCGGCCAATAAAACCGATCTTTAACTTTTCCTTGGAGCTTTTGCACCCCCAGATGGCCACCTGTGACCACATTATGCAACATGGCTAACACTTTCGGAACCAAACACTTTGGAAGTACCACCTGTACTTTATCAGCTGCATCAGAATTTCGTGGAGGCAGTCGCACCAATAACTGGTCTTGTATCTGAAGCTGATCCCATACTCTTACAAATTTCTGCAGTTCAGGGTAGTTTCTTACCTCCCCACGCTCCTCTAGTGGCTTAGTTAGCAACTGAAACATTTGCCCCAACTCACCATCCTCCCTCTGCAACCTAACCATATCGTCTTCCAGCTTTTCTCTAGACGGTGGCCGTACACTCGTCTTAGCCACCTGCACTACCCTCACAGGGCAGGTTTCCTCAATCACCACACCTCCAACCTGGTCTGACACCTGACCCGAAATTACACTCAGGCCTGGCAATCTCGATAAAGCATCCGCGTTAGTATGTTGTTTCCCTGACCTATGCACAATCTTATATTGGAAACTTGCTAACTGTTCTAGCCAGCGGGCCAACTGTCCTTCAATCCCTTGAAAATTATGCAACCACCGCAGGGAACTGTGATCTGTACGCAACACAAACTCTGCCCCTAAAAGGTAATGCTTGAAATGTTTTGTAAATGTCACCATACTCAACAATTCCTTTTTGGTGGTGGCATACTTGCGTTCTTGTTTTGTTAGGGATCGACTTGCATAGGCCACCACCCGTTCCATCCCCCCCTCCACCTGGGATAGTACAGCACCTATCCCAACATCTGAAGCATCAGTATCCAAGATAAATTGTTTCAAGGGGTCCGGATAAGCCAAAACTGGAGCTGATATAAGACCAGACTTGAGTGTTAAAAAAGCTTTTTCACAGTCTTCTCCCCAATGAAATTTCTTACCCTTTTCCGTCAATTGGTGTAAAGGCCTAGCAATCTCAGCAAAACTCTTCATAAAGCGACGGTAGTAAGAGGCCAGTCCCAAAAAACTACGAACCTCTGTCTGATTCCTAGGAACCGGCCACCCCCTCACCGCCTCAACTTTAGATGGATCAGCCTTAACGCCCTCTGCTGAAATTATATGCCCCAAATAGGATACCTGTTTTGAAAATAAATTGCACTTGGAGGGTTTCACCTTCAAATTGGCCTCATACAGGTTCGTAAAGACCTGCTCCAAGCGACCCAGATGTTCCTGAAATGTTTTACCAAAAACAATGATATCATCAAGGTATACTAAGCACGTAGTCCACTGAAGGTCTGCCAGAACCAAATCCATCAGCCTTTGGAAAGTGGAAGGGGAGTTACACAGGCCATAACTAAGAACATTAAATTCAAAAAGGCCTTGACGTGTAGTGAAAGCAGTTTTGGGTTTATCTTTCGGGTCCACCTCAACCTGCCAGTAACCACTGGCCAGGTCGAGGGTCGAAAACCAACAAGCGTTTGCCAGACTATCCAACGCATCGTCTATCCTTGGAAGCGGATATGCATCTTTCTGTGTCACCTCATTTAGTTTCCTATAATCGATACAGAAACGCAAACTACCATCTTTTTTCCTCACTGGTACTACTGGAGCTGCCCAGGGACTACAAGAAGGCTGAATAATACCGTTGTCCAACATTTGCTTTATATGGTCGGTCACTTCTTGTTTTAAATGAAGCGGAACCCGACGAGGTGCCATTTTGATAGGTTTAGCAGTTCCTGTATCAATTTGATGGCGAAAGAGATGAGTCCTACCCAAATCAGTGTCCCCCGTACTGAAAAGTTGGCTGTGACGCTCTAACACTTGACGAACAGCCTGCATTTGCTCTACCTTAAACCCTCTAGAGTCTAACCCAAAATAAGAAATCAGAGTATCACCAGACCACATGATCTTACCATCACACCCCTCATCTACTTCCTCTGCCCCTTCCCCCACCTCTACATTTGTAGACAACACCCCAATTTTCATTCCACCACGTAAAGTATGAGCTTCCTTAGTTACATTAATAACACGAACTGGCATTACGCCAGCTGTGACTGCACACACCACACGTGCCACTAAAACATCACAATAGCGAGACAGAGAAGAACCAGGCTCTAACATACCTATTATTTTTCCTGGGGCGCTCCCTCCACTGACCCCAAAATTATCACTTCACTGCGTGGTGGAATCCTGGTATCACCGCGGACTACAACTGGCATGGAAGGGGCTAAAAAGTCAGTTTGCAATTGTACAGAAATTTTTTTCCCATCAAGTAGCAGCATAGTTCCTTCAAATCTAGTTTTGCACCAAATTTGACTAGAAAATCACTCCCCAATAACACTTCCCCGGGGTTAATATCTGCCACTACAAAATCAACCACTACTGTCAGAGAATCAAATTGGCAAGTGGTTTTCCATTGGCCCAAAACTTCCATTCGATCTCCATTAGCAACCTTCAATCTACCCTTATACTCTACCAAATCATCACCTCCACCGGTTGCCTCCAGCCAAAACTGTTTGGGTACAATGGATACTTGTGCTCCTGTATCTACCAATAAGCGGGTCTCCACCCCCCCAACTTTACCCAGCACATAAACTCCACCTGTTTCCAACTGAGATTGACATGCTCCCCCAGGCATAGACGCAACAGAGAGAGGGGCGGGCTCCTGGTCTACCGGGCCCGCCCCCTCCCGTTTCCCGACACATATGGGCAATCTCTCTTAAAATGACGAGTACACCCACATTCCCAACAAGCTTCCGTATTCTCTCGGTTTTGCGGGTCCGTTCGCACACTATCAGTTTTTAAAGTTCTTGTATCTCGTCTATTTATAGCATAGTCAGCTTGATAACTAGGCAGAGAAAACGAATTCATTGTCACTTGATCTTGTAATTTTTTTACCGTACTCTGCAAAGTCTTTACTTCTTGCCGAAGCCCTTCCATCATGCCCATTAAAGCTTGCATTTGCCCATCTCTAGCTGGCCCAACAACATTATCACTTACCACCCCACAAACTTTTGCATTTGGAAGAGCAGTATTACGTTCCAAACTCCTAATTAATTCCAGCTCTGACGCCAAATTAATAGCCCCCTCCAAAGTGGCTGGTTTCATACTACGCAAATGAATACGTGTATCTGCACAACCTACATGGGCAACGAAATGATCTCGAGCCAGTAAATCCCTCGTGGTATTATCTACTGACGGATATGCCTTTGAAATTAAACGCCTCAAAGCATTTCCAAACTCTCGCACGGTTTCGTTTGGCTGCCTCTTGCGCGAGGAAAAACTCACCCGATTCCAATCGGTGCTTTCACAAGGTTCTAAACATCTACCCATTGCTGCTTTTAATTGACGGAAATTTCGCCGAGCCTCATCTGGCAAGCCACAATAAATATCCCGCGCACGACCTGACAATAGCAAAGACATAAATTTTAGCTTTAATCCATCATCCCAACCATTAATCTCCGCAGCCATTTCAAACTGCTCTGCCCAATCAGACCACTCGCGCCCCGTACACGTAAATGTTTCGGGCATAAAAACAGGACGAGGCGCAGCATTTATCTCCCCGGGAGCTCCGGCGCCTGCCGCCGGCACGGCATCACCGTTGGCCGCCTCCTGTGGCTCTGACATTTTGACCAACCGTAGGCTATCAAAAAAGTTCAATGAGATTTAATATAAATCACCGCACTCAACGCTGATCTCACCGCTGCCACCAGTGTAGTAAACCTCATGAACAGCCCTATGGTGATCAAAAACTCTCAACAGCCAGTCGGTTGAATCAGAAAGGGTTTACACTTTATTTCAAACAGATAAAACTCTTAATCACGAATACCAATGGAGAGACGGATGAGAGAACAGACACACAAAAAGATCCGCAAGGCATCAATCATCTGCACACAATAAGTTTCATGCTTAACACATCACACAGTGTTTAAACTCCACGGGACACCCCAATCCATAGGCACACGGTGAATAAGTATAGGGCGGAACTCTCTGGTCTCAATTCTCCGACCTCCCTCCCTGGCCCGCTATTCCTTACGCACTCACAACAGTTCATTCATACAGGAATAAATTAAAAACACTTCCCTCCCTCAGGGTGAAGAAGACCCATCCATATGGGGTAATTAGTGCAGGCAGCCTCCGTATTCACAGCCGCCACCAGACTGCACGCCAGGCGATGTTTATACAGTTCAAGTTCATTCCGTCCGTTTGATGTTCGCGTCACAGCACGCTGCTTTTCTGAGTCTCAGTGAAATGTGGGTGCCAGTCCGGTAATCTTCCGAGGTAATTGGTGACACTCTAATAATTCCCCCCCCTGTAACTATCTCTCTCGCCCCCAAGGCAACTAACTACCTAACTATCTTCGTCTCCGGAGGACCTATTGTCCCCGAGAGACAGCCAAGACGCTCTTCACAGGTCACCACCCCAGAGACTCTCGCTTGCCCCACACCTCTCTTTTAAAGTCCCCTTTTTGTCCTTCCACAGGTGAATGCCATCACAGTAGTCACGTGATCGCCCAATGACGACACACTACAGTGTGTTTTTGGTTGCCAGGGCAAGACAACACTGCACAAATGTCCAAAGAACCCAGCGTTAAGGGACCTGTGGATGGATTTAGTTTTTCCAGAGCAGCAACGGAGTTGTGCAAGTGTTCTTGTTTGTTCCCTTCATTTCGACGGTAATAGTTTTATAAACAAGGCCCAGTTCGACGCCGGATTTGCAGATCGCCTAATACTTAAAGATGGAGCAGTCCCAACGATAAAGGTTCACGGTCGTGCGTTGGAACCGCAGGCGGTGAGTAAAACTGCTTCAAATGTCTGTGTTGTTAACTATCGGCGTGTAACCACAGCAAGTAAACAACATGATCACGTAACGATGGAGCATGCGATGTATGGTGTGTGTGTTTGTGTGTTTAAATACATTTGTTTAGCTGGCCACTGTAGGTGTCAGTTTGTTTATTGTAAAAATATATCATGTCCTCATAAACCACGAGTCTGTCTGTTTACAACACACGCAAAAGCTTCGCGCGCTCCCGCCCACACGGCACGCCTCCACCCGCTCGGGTTTTTCCGGAAAGACTCGGTACAGCCTATATTTCTTTTATAAATATAATAAAAGTAAAGACTTTTTGGAGATATGACGGATGCAATACTACTCTATAGGTACTCAAGATTAACATGAGATTGAGTGAAACTGAGTGTTTCACCCCCCCTTTAAAGGGTTAGTTCACCCAAAAATGTAAATTCTGTCAGTAATTACTCTCCCTCATGTCGTTCCAACCCCGTAAGACTTTCGTTCATCTTCGGAACACAGATTAAGATATTTTTGATTAAATCTGAGAGCTGGATCACTCCTCCATAGGCTTCTATGGGATTGAAACTTGACAGCCCTGAAAAGTTATTAAAGAAATCATTAAAATAGTCCAAGTGACTTCAGTGGCTAGATCTTAAGTTTATCGAGCTACGAGAATACTTTTTGAGGTCAAAAAACAAACTAAAATAGTGACTTTATTCAAGTATTCTCTTTGGGCCTGGAGACTTCACGTAGTGTAACAGCGCAACGCTTCTGGTTGAACGTCACACACACACACACACATGACCAGCGTCGGCCAATAGTGAGCCTACGTGTGACG
Organism: Chrosomus eos; assembly: GCA_036326025.1. Lineage (NCBI taxonomy): Eukaryota > Metazoa > Chordata > Actinopteri > Cypriniformes > Leuciscidae > Chrosomus > Chrosomus eos. Next base: position 3,874,741 of record CM070825.1, on the reverse strand, counting down.
TACAACACAGAAGCGCTGCGCTGCGCTGTTACACTACGAGAACAGCTTAGGAGAATGACACGGAAGAGAAGAGATAGTTGAATAAAGTCGTTATTTTAGTTTTTTTGCGCGCAAAAAATATTCTCATCGCTTGATAAACTGAAGATTGAGCCACTGTAGTCACTTGGACTATTATAACGATGTCTTTAATGACTTTTCGGGGCTGTCAGGTTTCAATTCCTTAGAAGCCTATGGAGGAGTGACCTAGCTCTCAGATTTAATCACAAATATCTTCATTTTTGTTCTGAAAATGAACGAAAGTCTTACGAGGTTGAACAACATGAGGGAGAGTAATTACTGACAGAGTTTTCATTTTTGGGTGAACTAACCCTTTAACACCTCCTGCTATTCTGCAGGAATGGCCTGATAAAAGCGAGGTTTGCGTCATCTCACAACTCGACCAACACATTCTTTATTCTCTGGACCTAAACCCCAGAGGAGCTGGGGCATGTTATGCACCTCATCATGTTATGCACGCTGGCGCATTTGCTATCAACGTTAGTCCATACTCTGTGCCTAAGCTCTTGCAAAGCATAATTAAGCGCATGGTTCTCTTACAGAAGTGAGCAAACAATCTGTGTTCGCTCTACTCTCCAAGCCTATTAAATTGGAGAGGGTGATAGAGCTGTGTGCAACTCTATCCACCTCTTTAACCTCTCCATAGAAGAACTCTCGCAGGTCCATTAAGGCAGACCCCGACCTCAGCAATAGCTCGGTTGGGGGAGCCTAGAGCGAGAGAGAAATGTTTCCTCTATCTCTGCTAAATAGCACTCCTTTAACCCTCACGGACTCCCAGAGTTGGATATATGTCCTGAAAGCTGCCGACTGAGACCCTGGCTCTGTAATCTTCTCCATGGCCGCTTTACCGGCAGACGGAAGAGGCCAGAGTGTGAGATCAGAGCATTAAGGAGAACATTTTTATCTTTCTCCTTATCACAGATACATCTCCCTGGCAACTATAGCAAGCAACTCTGAAACCGGGGTATCCTCACAAATCAAATGTCCCCGAACCCCCCTAGAGGCACGAGGTACACCCAACAAAGTTTTACAAAATCATAAGTTTTACGAGGGCCGGTGGTCTACGAAATTTCCCGGTAGATTTTCTGGTCCCACTCCACCCCTGCTCCCAGCAGACTCCTCCGCTCCACCTACAATAGTCACGATCGCTTTGGCAGCCATGGGACCGGAACCATGAGGTGCAGACGCCTGAATCTCATCTTTCTAGAGAGTCAAGCATGGGTGGAGATTATCACAGTAAACACAGCAGTGAATGTATTCAGCTCCCTCGAGAGTAGAGCACGCTCCTTGCAAACGCTTGATTCTCATCACTATAAGGAAATCAAGTAAGAACAGAGCTTCCTATTGCAAATGCACAAAAGTGCTCAGTGCAAAGGCTAGATTTATCGCTCAAGAGAATCAAGCAAGAACAAAAGTTTGACTGCATCACAATGAGAGCAAACAGATTCTCATCTTACAAGCGCGTACAAACAAAATGGCTCCGGCACATGAAAGAAAGTTTCGTTTGGTGCCTGTTTATTTCAGTTGAATATTTATTGTTTATCTTTAATCATTTTCGAGCTTTATATTAATCAGGCTGTTAGTTTTTGTTGTGGAATAAATTGGAATTGAGAATTGTGAAATTGTGAAACAATACAAGGTTGCATGGGTCAAAAACAATGAGGGTTTTTGCATGGGTCACAAATTTATTTTTGTGGCAGGACAAGTGAAACATTTGGCAGGGTAAGTAAACATGTGAACCACTAAAAAATGGGCCCAGATGTTTCTGTAAAAACTATTACAGTAGTTATACATATCAGGTGTCACTTCATTTGCTGATTCTGAGGTCAAGAAAGCATTTCATATTAGATAAAGGTTTATTTAACATCTAATAGTTCTCACTCTGAAACACCCCTGTACCCCGTTTATGGAAAGTGGCATCCTTACAGTAAGATCTGTGAGCTGCACTTGATTATAAATAGAATTTCTCGATGGGCTTCTCCACTCAAATAATGACTCAAATTACTCTTTTTTTTTTTGTACATAAGAAATTACAGCACCTGACTCAGAACTAAATTTCCAGGTTAGGTACTCACCAATGTGGCCCAGGCTAAAACTTTTGAATGGACCAAATGTTCCTGAAATGCTTGCTAAATGTAATTAATTAACATTCCGTGGTGTGTGTCTCTGTACAGGGTTTTCTCTCTGTAGTTTTAATGATCAAATTCATACAAGAAATGACTTCCTGTGGTCTGTGCACCCACATAGCGGTTTCAGTGTAGCACTTTCAGTTTCAGTGACCTTCAAGGAAAAGTTCAGCCAGAACTGAAAATTCATTAGTCATTTACAGTACTCGTCCAAATAAATATGACTTTCTTTCTTCTAAGAATGTCCAGGCCTCTCCTGTGCATTTGATAAAAGCAAATGGGGACTGGGTCAATCAAGCTCAAAACCCCCCAAAAAAGAAGCTTCATAAAGTATTATGAAAACATACTCTACTTCAATTTGTTCTAATTTTAGAGGCCTCTTCCACAAAGTACAGTATTAAAAAGCTATGTCCGGCCTATGCAAATTGACCTTATTGTAAAGTGTTACCGAAATAATAATTATTGATTGTGTTGTAGTCAATATATGCTTTTTCCTGTGAGCTTTTTGTTTTTCTATGCATTTTTTAAAATAATGTGCTATCTTCATGTGCAAGGTGTCATCTTTTTCAGAAAAAAAAGATTAGCTTTCAACAAATTACAGTTATTGACCATTATTCTGTGTGGTGAGTTTGTAAATGGAATTGAAATAGACAAAAATAAAAAAAACGAGAATACATTTTCTGATTTTTATTTAGAAAAAAAAACCCAGAAAAATCATGAATGAAAGAAACTAACACTTTAAAGTTGAAAAATGAAGTATGATACATCTATACAAGTCTTTTTTGTGACATTGGGTTGCACAGTTTTCAGTTAGGACACTTTTTTTCATACACGCACACATACAAATGCATGCATTCATAGGCACGCACACATACACACGCTTACACCACATGTAAAGATACGTGAAAGAGTAACGGCCATCTGCCTCTCAAGTTTCATTAAAAACCATCCCAATCCCCTCCTTTGCTGTCTACCACTTCTTTCGCCATGTATTTGTTAGTTTCTTATATTATTTTATGCAATCCAAAACACTCTAACCTGCCGCGCTTCTAATCTCTCTGTTCAAATCCTTCCTTCCCGCTCTGCCAGAAAGCTGCTGTCATTTGCTGACGGAAAGCATGAAATTACCGTAATAAGCCGTAAAAGCGCATGTTGTCTACTGTCAGGGGGAATTTGAATGGTTTTAATAGTGCGAACGGTTGAAGACTTACGGTAAAATGAATACAGCTTGCTGGTCTGTGTCGGCGACGACACAGCCGGTTCTAAAGGGTTAAACTAGTTTATTGTTTTGTTCTTCCCTCATGTTTAAAATATTTTAAAAAAATGATTTTGTACCTTATATAGATATTATCTTATATAAACATATTTTGATGGTTTAATCGAACTTGTAGGGTCTTAAAAAACAAATCCCCTCCAGAAATCACTTTTGACCCCTACTGTATGTGACACAAATAATTTAAAACTATATGACACAATTCCTAGTAAGATGGATGAGTGCCTATCAATAAATACTACACGTCTCCAAACATTCATTTGTCAAGATCACTCTTTTTCTCTCAAAAAAATCTTTTAAAAGTAATGGAAAATAAATAAACAAACTGTCCTGGTTCCGTATGCAACCCACCATTCCCTGAAGGAGGAACGTACGCAACCAGGACGTTCCCTTCAGTCGAGAAGGTCAGACGTAGTCGACGTCGACTGAACGGGAGCAACCATTGAAACGCCACTAAAGCTGCCACCTTCCAGTGCCTAGACAAAAGCCTCCTGATGCCCCCACAATTTAAGGCGAGGAAGGACCGGGCTTAGGCCAGAGAAATCACTGCTGTTCCTACAGGACCACTGGGAAAGCGTTCCCTGTACATGGAAGGAAGGGACGCTGCGGAAGCCACATCCTACCCGAAGGGAGGTAACGTGGAGAATACACATATGAATTGGGCGGATGACCGGGCAGTACGACATATGGAATATCACTGGGGTGGCTCCAGCAAATTAAAGGGGGAGACTCACCAGACAGTGACGGCAGAGCAGACACATATGGGATCACCGTATGGATCACAACATATGGACCCAGCCTAACACAGGCTCCACAAGCTTACGAGTGGACCACCACCTGGTCCCACTAAGGGAGAGGTAGGAACCTTGGGCACATATCCAGGCCGGGTCTCAGCTCGTGAGAGTAGCCAGCCCGAATTCCAGGCACAACTCGTTGACCGAAAGCGAGCAAGTCCCTACCCTCTAGTAGAGACCAGGCGAACAGGAGAACTGTTTAACAGACTTTTTAAACTCACTGCCTGTAATGGCTCGGGGGCGGTCTCTGCAGTACAGTAGCACCAGAGATAAGGCCCAAGAGGATAAAGATGGGCGCAAGGCAATTCCCTTGCTCATTCAGGAACCTGACGATCAGACATCGTCCCATGCTTCTGCATCATGATGTGCGTCAAGAAAACAGAGGCAACATGATTTTTAGGGTGGAGGAAAACCGCCTACTCCAACCCATCTTGCAAGAAAGAGAGCACTGAAATGACCGAACGCTCTCAAGATCTCCTCACAGAGAGAAGACTCACTCAACGAATAGGTTCCACTTTTCTTTGGCGTAAGCACAACTTCCTATTTTTAGGGGTTACTCGCAGAAGTGATGGTAACTACCACATGTTCCTGTGGTAGCCACCTGAACCTCTGTGTCCAGTTAGGACCGGCCTGGAATCTCTCCAGGGGTCTGAACGTGGGTGCCATCATGCCTCATTCCTGAAATGTATTAACTTGAGCAGGCACCAAACGACAAATCAATCGCATTACCGCTTTCTTAGAAGGCTCACTGGGAAAAGCATTTCTGCGGAGCCCGGGGCCAGCTAAGAGCCAGTGTCTGTCCAAGGGTTGTCTGCTCAGACAGAAATAACACAACTGGCAGAGGGACGAATCCGGAGAGGCAACAGATGTAACTGTGCGTCCCCGAAGTGGTCCCTGACCAGCACTACCAGTCTACACTCTCCCTGGCCATAGCTGTCGTGAGGCTCGTCTGCGGCACGATTGAGCAGGCCGGAAGAAATAGTGGAATGAAGCGACCTCAGAAGCTTCTGACTCCAAGGAGGAGGTGACTGGCGAGTTGTGACATGCGAGGGAAGCTTAGCGCAATGATCGCGATGCTCAGACCAGTACCAGCTCCCTGAGCAGCGGTGGCTCAAAGCAAGGTGAACTGCAACAACTCGAGGCACGAATGCCAATGCAGTCGGAGGTCGCCCAGGCCTTCGTTAAAGAATGCCCTTTGTACATGGCCCCTCAGATGGTGTTAGTGGACCTGTGTTAGTGGACGGTGTTACTGGAGCGGCGGGCTGAGAACCAGACCGACCCGCTACGATAAACCAATCATCCAACCGAGATGGTTCGGGACACGGTGGAGGATTCCACTCGAGCCCTACTGCCTCGGCGGCCTTCTTGAGAATAGCTGCCATCTCTAGATCCGGCTCAAGCAATGCTGGTCTCCCAAAGGGAGGCAGCGCAGCCGAGTCGCCATCTCCAGAGCCCAGCTCCCCATCCGATGCTGAGATGGACATGCTGTCCTCTGGAGGGGCCCCGAACGAGATGGCTAGTCGATCCACCACAGAGGGACCAGCACGCTCATTGAGGAGCTCCACCGGCTGCGGTGCAAGAGAGAAGTCAGGGATCCACTGGGCTTTGCCGGACGGATTACCCGTCACTGTGATCCTCAGGTCACCCAGCCCAGACAGAACTCCAGAGCTCTTCTGGGAAGATATCCCAGAAGGGACACCAGAGCGGGGCCTGGGGATGGGGACTCCACCTTCGCAAACGAAGGCGAGTCTCGACCGTAGCACCGAGATGGTCATATTCCCGCAATGGGAACATGACAAATCCACAAGAGCTGCCTCAGCATGCTTAAAGCCCAAACACGTGATACAACTCCCGTGACTGTCCGAGGGGGACAGAGCCCTACTGCACCCAGAAACGCACGGAATGGCATCTTGAAAAAGACGCAAACGCACCCGTGTTGCTCTTTTAGAAATGGGACACGTCACCAGTGCCGGAGCACACAGGGAATGGCCGCGGCAACTGAAAACAGTGAAGCACTCACTTTTTCGCCCTCAACCAGCTGTCAACACACACACAAACACAAAAATTTGCTTGCTGTTAAAACAGCAGTTGACAGCTCAAAGCTCACGACCACCGTTGGACTGCACTGTAGAAACCACCAGCACCGGGAGAGTCTTTCTAGAAGACTGAACAGACACTCGCTCGCAGGGCTTAAAGTGAAAAAGTGAAAATTGTGCCAAAATAATTGAAACTTTTGCAGTACTAGGCTTACTGTGTCAAGAAAATAACATAACATGAATGTGCCAATATTTATTGAATTTCTAGCTTTGAAACATGTTAATGACATAAAGTGCATTCACCATTGGTTTCTTTGTAATGTGCAAACAGCATAAAGTGCACTTAACATTGCTCACTCTGAAATGTGCAAACATTCTTAGGTGCTTTTACCAAAACAGAAAACTTTGCCAATTTACATAGACATTTGTATTAGTTAGAGAACATAAAAAACACAAAAGTGCATCAAACCAATAAAGGCATAGAAAACTACTGTAGCGTAATACTGTACTGTATTACAATCTTAGTGCAACTCAAAAGGCTATTTATCATTCTAAATCTATTTTTTCTTCTGTTTTTTGGCGTTTCTGGGCTATAAATGAAGTCTTTTAAGCGATCTAAGCATCTTTTCAAAGTTTTGACAAAGTACTTCTGTTGAATAGGTCATGGCTGCTTTGGCTGCAGAGGAGCTGGCTTTGGGTGGAGAGGAGCTGGCTTTGGGTGGAGAGGAGCTAGCTTTGGGTGCAGAGGAGCTGGCTTTGGGTGGAGAGGAGCTGGCTTTGGGTGGAGAGGAGCTGGCTTTGGGTGGAGAGGAGCTGGTTTTGGGTGCAGAGGAGCTGGCTTTGGGTGCAGAGGAGCTGGCTTTGGCTGCAGAAGAGCTGGCTTTGGGTGCAGAGGAGCTGGCTTTGGGTGCAGAGGAGCTGGCTTTGGGTGAAGAGGAGCTGGTTTTGGGTGCAGAGGAGCTGGCTTTGGCTACAAAAGAGCTGGCTTTGGGTGCAGAGGAGCTGGCTTTGGGTGCAGAGGAGCTGGCTTTGGGTGGAGAGGAGCTGGCTTTGGGTGGAGAGGAGCTGGCTTTGGGTGGAGAGGAGCTGGCTTTGGGTGGAGAGGAGCTGGCTTTGGGTGGAGAGGAGCTGGCTTTGGGTGGAGAGGAGCTGGCTTTGGGTGGAGAGGAGCTGGCTTTGGGTGCAGAGGACTGGCTTTGGGTGAGAGGAGCTGGCTTTGGGTGCAGAGGAGCTGGCTTTGGTGGAGAGGAGCTGGCTTTGGGTGCAGAGGAGCTGGCTTTGGGTGGAGAGGAGCTGGCTTTGGGTGGAGAGGAGCTGGCTTTGGGTGGAGAGGAGCTGGCTTTGGGTGGAGAGGAGCTGGCTTTGGGTGGAGAGGAGCTGGCTTTGGGTGGAGAGGAGCTGGCTTTGGGTGGAGAGGAGCTGGCTTTGGGTGGAGAGGAGCTGGCTTTGGGTGGAGAGGAGCTGGCTTTGGGTGCAGAGGAGCTGGCTTTGTGTGGAGAGGAGCTGGCTTTGTGTGGAGAGGAGCTGGCTTTGGGTGGAGAAGAGCTGGCTTTGGGTGGAGAGGAGCTGGCTTTGGGTGCAGAGGAGCTGGGTTTGGGTGGAGAGGAGCTGGGTTTGGGTGGAGAGGAGCTGGCTTTGGGTGGAGAGGAGCTGGCTTTGGGTGCAGAGGAGCTGGCTTTGGGTGCAGAGGAGCTGGCTTTGGGTGCAGAGGAGCTGGCTTTGGGTGCAGAGGAGCTGGCTTTGGGTGCAGAGGAGCTGGCTTTGGGTGCAGAGGAGCTGGCTTTGTGTGGAGAGGAGCTGGCTTTGGGTGGAGAAGAGCTGGCTTTGGGTGGAGAGGAGCTAGTTTTGGGTGGAGAGGAGCTGGCTTTGAACTCAGAGGAGTTGGTTTTGGCTGCAGAACACTGCAAAAAGTGACAAAAAAAAGTCTTGAAATAAAATTGCTTGAATTAGACAATTTAGATTTGCTAATGGGACAAGAAAAAATGTCCTTCGGAATGAGAAATACATTGCAACTGCACTTGAAATAAGACTAAACTGTGAGTCCCATTGGCAAATGTCAAAATGTACTTAATTCAAGATATAAAAACACTTAATTCAAGCATGTATTACCTTATATTTCATAATTTGCAGTGAAGATGTGGCTTTGGCTGCAGAGGAGCTGGCTTTGGCTGCAGAACACTGCAAAAAGTGACAAAACATAAGTCAACAATTGCTTGAATTAGGCAACATTTATCTCGATTTGAGTATTTTGACTGTCTTAAAACAAGATTTGCTAATTGGACAAGCAAAATTGTCCTTTGGATTGATAAATGCATTGCAACTGCACTTGAAATAAGACTAAAAGGTTTGCCCCATTGGCAAATCTTGTTTTAAGACAATCAAAATGTATTCAATTCAAGATAAAAAAAACACTTCATTCAAGCATTTATTACTTTATATTTCATCATTTGCAGTGAAGAGCTGGTTTTGGGTGCAGAAGAGCTGGTTTTGGGTGCAGACGAGCTGGCTTTGCCTGCAGAGGAGCTGGCTTTGGCTACAGAAGAGCTGGTTTTGGCTGCAGAGGAGCTGGCTTTGGCTGCAGAAGAGCTGGTTTTGGCTCCAGAGGAGCTGGCTCTGGGTGCAGAAGAGCTGGTTTTGGGTGCAGAGGAGCTGGCTTTGGCTACAGAAGAGCTGGTTTTGGGTGCAGAGGAGCTGGCTTTGGCTACAGAAGAGCTGGTTTTGGGTGCAGAGGAGCTGGCTTTGGCTGCAGAAGAGCTGGTTTTGGGTGCAGAGGACCTGGCTCTGGGTGCAGAAGAGCTGGTTTTGGGTGCAGAGGAGCTGGCTTTGGCTGCAGAAGAGCTGGTTTTGGGTGCAGAGGACCTGGCTCTGGGTGCAGAAGAGCTGGTTTTGGGTGCAGAGGAGCTGGTTCTGGGTGCAGAAGAGCTGGTTTTGGGTGGAGAGGAGCTGGCTCTGGGTGCAGAAGAGCTGGTTTTGGCTGCAGAGGAGCTGGCTTTGGCTGTAGAAGAGCTGGCTTTGGCTGCAGAAGAGCTGGTTTTGGGTGCAGAGGAGCTGGCTCTGACTGCTTCACTCAGTTTTTTCATTGCCTCTGCACATTTCCTTTCCTTCTTCCAGATGGACATCCTGGACATCCCAACAGACATGTTCTCCTCATCGGTTGTGTAGCGTATTTGGGTGAATCTGGATAATTAAATACCTCTTTGCTAAAGTCCCAAAGCCTTCAGGCCCAGAAAGCCTGAATGTAACACACACACACAAACACATTCCACACACACACACACACACACACAAGCCATGAAGCTTCCCCCAAAGCCAGCTAACACTGCTTGAGTTTGGTTTCCTATTACCGATTTATGACTCAAAAGAATGTGCAGGGACTTGATTCCTGGAGAAGGAAAAATGAAACCTTTTTAACTCTAATATATATATATATCCTATGCATAACTTTGTGATATATGTTCATCTCATGACTTTCCATTGTGTTTGGTGTGTGCGCCCTTGGAGACTCTAATGGGTTAATGTTTCCTTGATTTACATACTATCACGAACCTCGCCTTCCAAGAGAGACCAGGAGATTACTCAGAACATCTTCTCATGGACACGCACACACATACACAAACCTCTAACGTCATCATATAAAGACTTTATTGAGATATATTTTGATATGCTTATATGTGTGTCTGTTACCCAGATTCCATGGTTATCTGCGACCGTACCGTAGTCCTAAAATAACTACAAATGCTTGGAAAGTATGCCTTTTAATGTATAACTTTACAGTATTATCCAACTTATGTTGTTCTTCATATCTTTAGAATCCTCTTGATCTGACCAAACCATATCTGTATGTGTACAAACCATAGGATGTGTGTTACGATGTTTTATCATCTCTGGAGTAAAATTGAACGCATTTTACGGCACCGTCATAAAACATGCAAAGTCGATCTCGACAAGACACAGGATCATAAAACCAGAAGTCCCGCCTGTGAGTTTCAGCCTCTTGATTGGCCGAGTCAATGGGAAGAGGCTGGACTTCGCCGATGTGATAAATGTAGGAGCGCAGCTCCGCCCTCTCTCTTACGTCCATGTCCGCGTGTCATGATGTAACGTCTCGCCTCCTGGCGAGCTTTTTCGCCTTTCTTTTATGTGTTCTAGTTTAGTTTGTGTTTTTAAGATAAGTCCCCGGGTTTAATTCCGATCGACGAGTGAAAAGAACCCCGCGTGACATATCTCTTCAGCAAATCCAACTACAAGGGACACTGTAACAAACGCTCTCTCTCTCTCTGAAGGAGAAGCACGCGCACGTAACCACGTGACGCGTCGTACTGAGAGATGCCCACGCGCTTCTCTGGGATCTCCCTTCGGAGATTTTTCTTTGTTAGTCAAAGTTTTGTTTTCCATAGTCGAATCTGTTTACTTCCACGGAGTGAAACAAACGTAGCCAAGCTACTTTCATTGGTAATGCTACTCAAAGACTTTAAACCGCCGCGCAACACGAGCGCCCAGAGACAACACGTGACGCTTACACACACAAAGGACTCCGCTCACGCACGCGGCCGGGACAGGCCTTCAGGAATGCGACAACACAGTGAGACCCATAACTTGTGCAAGTATCTCTTTATAACGCTTCTAAGGAGCATTAAGATGATGTTTCGTGTTGTAATCAGAAAGGTGAATGTCTTAGGAGGAAGTATGCCAATGTTCTCTCTCTCTCACTCTCTCACTCTCTCTCTCTTACTCGCTAACGCGTGTAAGTCATCCATTGCCCAAACTTTACGCATTTCTCGTTCATCAATGTCTTAATGTGTTTCGTTCGTGTTAATGTTTGTAAATACATGTATTCCTGTAACGTAGTAAATATATATAAGTAGACATGCCTTTATTAAATCATTATATTCACTTGACTGATGGACTTTCTCTTTGCTCAATTTCGAGTCTCTGAAGTGCCAAAAGATCTTGCTACGAACTTTATAACTTAAAGATAGCTTTACATATTTGTTTATAGGGCAGAAAACCCAATTCTTCTGGCCAGAGAATTGCGTTTCCTGCAATCCTATAAAGTAAGATGATATTGGGGAAAACCCCTCAATGTTATTCGGACAATTGAGCTAAATTAATTTTGCCTGCTTTGTAAGACGTGATCTGTGTAATTAACTGCAATCAACTTGTTAAAATGAAAGGATTGCATGTATACATCCAGGTAAAATGACATTCTCCTTTAGAGGGAGATTTATTAACATGTAAGACTGATCTAATCCAAACATGTATGAATAATTATTAATTACCAATTATTAATTATGATATGCAAATTCCCCAGGGATTAGATCCCCAGAATCTTTACAGTTGATCTATTGTCATGTTTGCAGCAGTCATCCGTCTTGCTTTTAAACTGGATTTGACTATTGCCCGCCCTCATATGTTTCAATATTCATGCAACATCTATCCACCTCAAAAATGTCATCCATTTGATTGAAAGATGCCTCAACCAGAGGTCCTGTAAATAAGCTAAGTAAAGCTTTTACCAGCATGTTAAGTACCGGATATCTCTCATCTCCCTCATCCTTTTTCATAGCCACAATGGGGCTCCACCAACCAACATCTACACTCATTTCCTCATCTTTATATAGATGAGCACGGGCAACCAGCTCACCATCAATTTGATAGGCCCGTACTTCCTCATTGAGTTTCCCTAGGTCTTCTGGTGCCACAACATTTGGCAAAGCCCTGCCTAATGTAAGAAATGCAGTGCAAAACTGAGTCCTCTTGCAATAAAGCTGGACTGAGTGCTGACACGGATGTGATTATTTTATTATTCAGTGGAAGGTTTTTTAGCAGAAATGCTGCTGCTCTGATGCTTCTCAGACTAGAATAGATGCTTGAAACCCATAGCTTTTTCTCAGATTGTGCTTTGTTCAATTTAGAGAAGCAGAATTGTCCAACAGAGAGCCTTTTGTCTGACAAGTGCAAGTCTCTGCAATGAACATCGACCTTTAGGATGTCTTTTGCACTTAGGCCAATGGACTCAGGCTTCATGAACTTACTGAGCAGCTCTCTGACCAAAGCCACCATCTCGTGAAGTAAGTGCACCATTGGTTTCTCATATTGAAGTTTTTTTTTAGTAAACTTTGGAACGTTGGGAGCACTCCTGTACACAAAAGAGGACATTTTAATTAAACATCATTATAAAATAAGAATTAGTTAATAAACATACATATTCTACACTAGAAAAATATGATTACTCAAAACTGATGTTCATGGACATATGTAATGAATCGCAATTCGTTATATGGTTATATGCAGGATAAAATATTCAAAATGTAACAAGCATAAACAAAATTCTCCAAGTGAATAATCATCTTCATTCAGTGCTTTCCAAGTATTCTTACATTTATTTACATTTAGTCATATACACTCACCTAAAGGACTATTAGGAACACCATACTAATACTGTGTTTGACCCCCTTTCGCCTTCAGAACTGCCTTAATTCTACGTGGCATTGATTCAACAAGGTGCTGAAAGCATTCTTTAGAAATGTTGGCCCATATTGATAGGATAGCATCTTGCAGTTGATGGAGATTTGTGGGATGCACATCCAGGGCACGAAGCTCCCGTTCCACCACATCCCAAAGATGCTCTATTGGGTTGAGATCTGGTGACTGTGGGGGCCATTTTAGTACAGTGAACTCATTGTCATGTTCAAGAAACCAATTTGAAATGATTCAAGCTTTGTGACATGGTGCATTATCCTGCTGGAAGTAGCCATCAGAGGATGGGTACATGGTGGCCATAAAGGGATGGACATGGTCAGAAACAATGCTCAGGTAGGCCGTGGCATTTAAACAATGCCCAATTGGCACTAAGGGGCTTAAAGTGTGCCAAGAAAACATCCCCCACACCATTACACCACTACCACCATCCTGCACAGTGGTAACAAGGCATAATGGATCCATGTAGAGGTCTGCACTCCCGCGGGAATCCTGCCAGACCCGCGGGTCGCGATGCAAAACAGTGCGGCGCGGGACAAATTTTGAAAGGTCATTGCAGGCGTGGGAGGGATGATGAGGTGCACTTGCGGGTGTGGGCGGGAGGGATGATACGCTGCACTCCCGCAAATTAAATATGAGTGTAAAGTAGAGACCTGCAACTGACTGCGGCGCGGGAAATATGGAAAAAATAAAACAACTAGAAACAAATAAATCGTTATTTATCTAATGCACAAGCAACAAGGATAACTAAAATAAAAACGATTTACTGGCGCAAGGTGGAAGCTAACTCTCGCGCGGTTCATTCATAGGCGCAGAACAGCCAAACCTACCACACAGAGGCAAAATGTCTGCACCACATGACTCAGGTGGATTGTTTGGTGCTAGATATTAGTTCATTATTAAAGAAAGGAACATGCAAAACTACAAAACCAAACAAAGAAAAGTCTGATATTTGGAAATGTTTTTTTAGTAGGCTTTCAGTATTTGCGGTCACTCGCATAAGCCTACTGGAGCAGAGACGGATTAATCTGAAGCCCTCATCAGTGAACGACATGCTATTCCTAAAAAAAAAAAAAACTAGGCGGGATTTTGCGGGCGGGAGCGGGACGAAACTTGATTGTCGTGGCCGGGAGCGGGAGAAAAGAACATATATTTTTGCGGGAGCGGGACAAAATCTTGCGGGAGCGGGCGGGAGCGGGAAAAATTCGTCCCGTGCAGGTCTCTAGATCCATGTTCTCATTCTGTTTACGCCAAATTCTGACTCTACCATCTGAATGTCTCAACAGATATCGAGACTCATCAGACCAGGCAACATTTTTCCAGTCTTCAACTGTCCAATTTCAGTTCAGTTCAGTTCAGTTCAGTTCAGTAATACTTTATTAATCCCCAGGGGGAAATTCTTTGTCACAATTGCCCACATATATAATACAACTATAAAGATTATAAAAAACATTTCCGTTATTGGATTTGTTATAATAAATATATTCATTAAATCTAATGTTCCAGTGAACAGGGAAATAAATAACAACGAGAATATTACCCATTAATTTTAAAAACAGATCAGATTAAACAGATGTTGCACAGCAACTAATGGTTCCTGTGTCAGACACTTACAGGGAAGAATTATAAAGCTTGATGGCCACTGGCAGAAATGACTTCCTGTGGCGCTCAGTGGTGCATTTTGGTAGAATAAGTCTTGCACTGAAAGTGCTCCTGTGTTTGAGTAGCAGATCATATAGTGGATGGGAGACATTATCCAAGATGACATTCAGTTTGGACAGCATCCTCCTCTCTGACACCACCGATAGGGAGTCAAGCTCAACCCCCACCACATTACCGGCTTTACGGATCAACTTATTCAGTTTATTCGCATCTGCCTCCCTCAGTCTGCTACCCCAACCTGCGACCGCATATAGGATAGCACTAGCTACCACCGTTTCATAAAACATCCTCAGCATCGTCCTATCAATGTTAAAGGACCTTAGCCTCCTCAAAAATAGAGACGGCTTTGGCCCTTCTTGTAAAGTGCTTGAGTGTTCTTGGCCCAGTTCAGTTTATTATCTATGTGCACTCCCAGATATTTATAATCCTCCACAATGTCCACAGGGACCCCCCGGATTGAAACAGGGGTCACTGGTATCTTTGTTCTCCTAAGATCCACAACGAGTTCTTTGGTCTTTGTCACGTTGAGCTGCAGATGGTTCAGATCACCCCATGAAACAAAGTCCCTCACCACAGCTCTATACTCAGTCTCATCACCCCTACTAATACAACCAACCACAACAGAATCGTCAGAAAACTTCTGAAGATGGCAAGATTCAGTGTGATAGTTGAAGTCGGTGGTGTAAATAGTGAAGAGGAAGGGAGAGAGTACAGTCCCCTGCGGGGCCCCGGTATTGCTGATCATGATGTCTGATACACAGTGTTGAAGGCGTACATACTGTGGTCTACCAGTGAGGTAGTCAACAATCCAGGACACGAGGGGGGCATCCACCTTCATTGCCGTCAGCTTCTCACTCAGAAAGGCCGGCCGGATGGTGTTGAAAGCACTGGAGAAGTCAAAAAACATGACCCTCACAGTGCTAGCCGGTTTGTCCAGGTGGGTGTAGATGCGATTGAGCAGGAAGATGATGGCATCCTCTACTCCCAGTCGAGACTGGTAGGCGAACTGGAGTGGGTCCAGTAAAGATTTAACTATGGGCCGCAGCTGGTCCAAGACCAGTCTCTCCAGGGTCTTCATCATGTGGGAGGTCAGTGCCACAGGTCTGTAGTCCCTGGCGTTACTTGGACGAGGCGTCTTTGGCACAGGAATGAGGCAAGATGTTTTCCATAGCACAGGGACTCTTTGGAGACTCAGGCTCAGGCTGAAGACACGATGAAGCACTCCACATAGCTGGGAGGCACAGGCTTTGAGCACTCCGGGACGCACACCATCAGGGCCAGCAGCCTTATTAGGGTGTAGTCTCCTCAATTGTCTTCTTACCTGGTCCAAAGTTAGACGCACAGAAATCAGAGGTGGAGAAGGTGGAGAGTTGGAGTCATCATCCTGAAGAGAGCCATTAATCTGAGGGCTGGAGGATGAGGGTGTAAAAATCTCCCCTGGGGAGGGGGGAGGACAATGAGGTAGAGGAGGAGGTGGTGAGAGTAGTTGGATTGAAGGTGTGACTGCTGCTGAGTTAATAGACAGATTGAGAGGAGACACATTATCAAATCTGTTGAAAAACAGATTAAGTTCATTGGCCCTGTCCAAACTGCCCTCCACCCCTCTGTTGCCAGTCGGTCTGAAGCCAGTGATGTTCCTCATGCCGTTCCAGACCTCCTTCATGTTATTCTGCTGGAGTTTATACTCCAGCTTCCTCCTATACTTCTCCTTAGCCTCCCTGATCTTCACCTTCAGAACCCCCTGAATGGCCCTCATCTCCACCTTTTTCCCGTCTCTAAACGCCCTCCTCTTGGCATTCAAGATTTCCTTGATGTCCCTTGTTACCCATGGTTTATTGTTTGGGTAACAATGTACAGTTTTCGCTGGTACAATGCAGTCTACACAGAAGTTTATGTAGCCAGTGATACACTCAGTAAGCCCATCTATATCCTCTCCATGTGGCTCACAGAGTGCATCCCAGTCTGTCACCTCAAAACATCCCCGAAGTGTCTCATAGGCCTCCTCTGACCATCTACTCACAATCCTTGTGGACACCGGCTGCCTTTTCACCAGAGGCACATAACAAGGATTAATATAAGTGTAAAGTAGAGGACTGCAAATGACTGCGGCGCGGGAAATATGGAAAAATAAAAAACTAGAAACAATAAATCGTTTATTTATCTAATGCACAAGCAAGAAGGATAACTAAAATAAAAATAGATTTACTGGCGCAAGGTGGAAGCTAACTCTCGCGCGGGTTTCATTCATAGGCGCAGAACAGCCTAAACCTACCCACAGAGGCAAAATGTTGCACCACATGACTAGGTGGATTGTTTATCCCAAAGATGCTCTATTGGGTTGAGATCTGGTGACTGTGGGGGCCATTTTAGTACAGTGAACTCATTGTCATGTTCAAGAAACCAATTTGAAATGATTCAAGCTTTGTGACATGGTGCATTATCCTGCTGGAAGTAGCCATCAGAGGATGGGTACATGGTGGCCATAAAGGGATGGACATGGTCAGAAACAATGCTCAGGTAGGCCGTGGCATTTAAACAATGCCCAATTGGCACTAAGGGGCTTAAAGTGTGCCAAGAAAACATCCCCCACACCATTACACCACTACCACCATCCTGCACAGTGGTAACAAGGCATAATGGATCCATGTAGAGGTCTGCACTCCCGCGGGAATCCTGCCAGACCCGCGGGTCGCGATGCAAAACAGTGCGGCGCGGGACAAATTTTGAAAGGTCATTGCAGGCGTGGGAGGGATGATGAGGTGCACTTGCGGGTGTGGGCGGGAGGGATGATACGCTGCACTCCCGCAAATTAAATATGAGTGTAAAGTAGAGACCTGCAACTGACTGCGGCGCGGGAAATATGGAAAAAATAAAACAACTAGAAACAAATAAATCGTTATTTATCTAATGCACAAGCAACAAGGATAACTAAAATAAAAACGATTTACTGGCGCAAGGTGGAAGCTAACTCTCGCGCGGTTCATTCATAGGCGCAGAACAGCCAAACCTACCACACAGAGGCAAAATGTCTGCACCACATGACTCAGGTGGATTGTTTGGTGCTAGATATTAGTTCATTATTAAAGAAAGGAACATGCAAAACTACAAAACCAAACAAAGAAAAGTCTGATATTTGGAAATGTTTTTTTAGTAGGCTTTCAGTATTTGCGGTCACTCGCATAAGCCTACTGGAGCAGAGACGGATTAATCTGAAGCCCTCATCAGTGAACGACATGCTATTCCTAAAAAAAAAAAAAAACTAGGCGGGATTTTGCGGGCGGGAGCGGGACGAAACTTGATTGTCGTGGCCGGGAGCGGGAGAAAAGAACATATATTTTTGCGGGAGCGGGACAAAATCTTGCGGGAGCGGGCGGGAGCGGGAAAAATTCGTCCCGTGCAGGTCTCTAGATCCATGTTCTCATTCTGTTTACGCCAAATTCTGACTCTACCATCTGAATGTCTCAACAGATATCGAGACTCATCAGACCAGGCAACATTTTTCCAGTCTTCAACTGTCCAATTTCAGTTCAGTTCAGTTCAGTTCAGTTCAGTAATACTTTATTAATCCCCAGGGGGAAATTCTTTGTCACAATTGCCCACATATATAATACAACTATAAAGATTATAAAAAACATTTCCGTTATTGGATTTGTTATAATAAATATATTCATTAAATCTAATGTTCCAGTGAACAGGGAAATAAATAACAACGAGAATATTACCCATTAATTTTAAAAACAGATCAGATTAAACAGATGTTGCACAGCAACTAATGGTTCCTGTGTCAGACACTTACAGGGAAGAATTATAAAGCTTGATGGCCACTGGCAGAAATGACTTCCTGTGGCGCTCAGTGGTGCATTTTGGTAGAATAAGTCTTGCACTGAAAGTGCTCCTGTGTTTGAGTAGCAGATCATATAGTGGATGGGAGACATTATCCAAGATGACATTCAGTTTGGACAGCATCCTCCTCTCTGACACCACCGATAGGGAGTCAAGCTCAACCCCCACCACATTACCGGCTTTACGGATCAACTTATTCAGTTTATTCGCATCTGCCTCCCTCAGTCTGCTACCCCAACCTGCGACCGCATATAGGATAGCACTAGCTACCACCGTTTCATAAAACATCCTCAGCATCGTCCTATCAATGTTAAAGGACCTTAGCCTCCTCAAAAAATAGAGACGGCTTTGGCCCTTCTTGTAAAGTGCTTGAGTGTTCTTGGCCCAGTTCAGTTTATTATCTATGTGCACTCCCAGATATTTATAATCCTCCACAATGTCCACAGGGACCCCCCGGATTGAAACAGGGGTCACTGGTATCTTTGTTCTCCTAAGATCCACAACGAGTTCTTTGGTCTTTGTCACGTTGAGCTGCAGATGGTTCAGATCACCCCATGAAACAAAGTCCCTCACCACAGCTCTATACTCAGTCTCATCACCCCTACTAATACAACCAACCACAACAGAATCGTCAGAAAACTTCTGAAGATGGCAAGATTCAGTGTGATAGTTGAAGTCGGTGGTGTAAATAGTGAAGAGGAAGGGAGAGAGTACAGTCCCCTGCGGGGCCCCGGTATTGCTGATCATGATGTCTGATACACAGTGTTGAAGGCGTACATACTGTGGTCTACCAGTGAGGTAGTCAACAATCCAGGACACGAGGGGGGCATCCACCTTCATTGCCGTCAGCTTCTCACTCAGAAAGGCCGGCCGGATGGTGTTGAAAGCACTGGAGAAGTCAAAAAACATGACCCTCACAGTGCTAGCCGGTTTGTCCAGGTGGGTGTAGATGCGATTGAGCAGGAAGATGATGGCATCCTCTACTCCCAGTCGAGACTGGTAGGCGAACTGGAGTGGGTCCAGTAAAGATTTAACTATGGGCCGCAGCTGGTCCAAGACCAGTCTCTCCAGGGTCTTCATCATGTGGGAGGTCAGTGCCACAGGTCTGTAGTCCCTGGCGTTACTTGGACGAGGCGTCTTTGGCACAGGAATGAGGCAAGATGTTTTCCATAGCACAGGGACTCTTTGGAGACTCAGGCTCAGGCTGAAGACACGATGAAGCACTCCACATAGCTGGGAGGCACAGGCTTTGAGCACTCCGGGACGCACACCATCAGGGCCAGCAGCCTTATTAGGGTGTAGTCTCCTCAATTGTCTTCTTACCTGGTCCAAAGTTAGACGCACAGAAATCAGAGGTGGAGAAGGTGGAGAGTTGGAGTCATCATCCTGAAGAGAGCCATTAATCTGAGGGCTGGAGGATGAGGGTGTAAAAATCTCCCCTGGGGAGGGGGGAGGACAATGAGGTAGAGGAGGAGGTGGTGAGAGTAGTTGGATTGAAGGTGTGACTGCTGCTGAGTTAATAGACAGATTGAGAGGAGACACATTATCAAATCTGTTGAAAAACAGATTAAGTTCATTGGCCCTGTCCAAACTGCCCTCCACCCCTCTGTTGCCAGTCGTCTGAAGCCAGTGATGTTCCTCATGCGTTCAGACTCTAGTATCTGCTGAGTTTATACTCCGTTCCTCCTATACTTTCTAGCTCCTGATCTTCACCTTCAGAACCCCTGAATGGCCTCATCATTCTCCCTAGTTTTCCCGTCTCCTAAACCTCCTTACTCTCTCCGCATTCAGATTCCTTGATGCCCTTGTTACCCATGGTTTATTTTTGGTTAACAATGTACAGTTTTTTTCCCGCTGGTTACAATGCAGTCTTACAATGAGTAGTTTATGTAGCCAGTGATACACTCAGTAAGCCCATCTATATCCTCTCCATGTGGCTCACAGAGTGCATCCCAGTCTGTCACCTCAAAACATCCCCGAAGTGTCTCATAGGCCTCCTCTGACCATCTACTCACAATCCTTGTGGACACCGGCTGCCTTTTCACCAGAGGCACATAACAAGGATTAATATAAACCAAGTTATGGTCAGACCTGCCCAGGGGGGGGAGGGAGGATGAGCTGTATGCCTCCTTAACGTTAGCATACAGCAAGTCCAAAGTTCTATCTTCTCTAGTATGGCATCTTACATACTGAGTAAACTTTGTTAGTGTGGTGTTCATGTTAACATGGTTGAAGTCACCGGAGATCACTATGAGGGCACTCGGGTGTTGAGTCTGGAGTTCAGCTATGGCGGAGTAAATAACGTTACACGCTGACGTCGGGTTTGCCGATGGCGGAATGTAAACAACAACTGCGATGGCATGTGAAATTTCTCGTGGCAAATAGTATGGCCGAAGTCCCACAGAAAGTAGTTCAGTGTCCGGGCCACATATACGCTGTTTAACCGTAATGTGACCGGGATTACACCATCTGTTGTTAACAAGAACGGCAAGACCCCCACCTTTGCACTTACCGCTCTCGGTGCGGTCCCTGTCCGCTCGAACAATCTGAAAGCCGTCGATGGAGACGTTGTGATCAGGAATATCCGAGTGCAGCCAAGTCTCCGTGAAGCACATTAAACTACACTCCCGAAACTCTCTCTGACTCCGGGCTAACGCTGTTAGCTCGTTCATCTTATTCACCAATGATCTCACATTGCCCATGATGAGAGAGGGGAGACACGGTTTAAATCTCATTCTCCTAAGTCTCTGTTTTCTGGATCCCCTCTTCCCTCGCCATTTCGTTCCTCCTCTGCAACCTCTGTGTGTCTTCTTCCAGATCTCTCTGGGGATGTCTATGGGCATAGGCGCCGCGGTTGACTTCAGCGCGATCAGCTGTATCCGATTGTAAACAAGGCGGCAATGAAGTTGCTGCGCACCAATTCCGTGGTTTTCCAAAACTCTCTCACATTGCATGATGAGAGAAAGTCAAGTTTAAATTACTTGTAGACCGCAAATCGCACATGAAAGTTTAAAAGAAAGTTAAAAGTTAATAATAAGGCAACGAACAACTAGGCAACTGCGACAGGCTGCATGCACGCTGGCGCATGCGCACACATTTGTAATGAAAACTTTTGGTGAGCTCTTGCAAATTGTAGCCTCTTTTTCCTATTTGTAGTGGAGATGAGTGGTACCCGGTGGGGTCTTCTGCTGTTGTAGCCCATCCGCCTCAAGGTTGTGCGTGTTGTGGCTTCACAAATGCTTTGCTGCATACCTCGGTTGTAACGAGTGGTTATTTCAGTCAAAGTTGCTCTTCTATCAGCTTGAATCAGTCGGCCCATTCTCCTCTGACCTCTAGCATTAACAAGGCATTTTCGCCCACAGGACTGACACGTACTGGATGTTTTTTCCCTTTTCACACGGTTCTTTGTAAACCCTAGAAATGGTTGTGCGTGAAAATCCCAGTAACTGAGCAGATTGTGAAATACTCAGACCGACCCTTTTGGCACCAACAACCATGCCACGCTCAAAATTGCTTAAATCACCTTACTTTCCCATTCTGACATTCAGTTTGGAGTTCAGGAGATTGTCTTGACCAGGACCACACCCCTAAATGCATTGAAGCAATTTGAAAATTGAACAGGTGTCCCTAATGATCCTTTAGATGAGTGTACACTTTCTTAATCAAAATACCTCTGAAGATGTCGATCACTACTCTTAATCTTTCATAGTCTGTAAAAAGCAGTAATAATCGTGACGACTTGTCTTTCTGTTCGGTAGGCTTTGGCTTGTTGCTGTTGCAGAAATGTTATTCTTGCCCTTTCCTCAACTGACACTGCATTTCTCTGCAGTACTTCAGCTAGCAACCATCTGCAGCAAAAACACATATCCCTGATTAATATGCCAAATCTTAGTAAGAAAGTCAATAAACAAAGTAATAAATGAATTATTTTCCAAAATGATACATAAAGTACTAAATAATATTACCTGTAGTTATGTTCTTCATCTGGTGGTATAAGATGGTAGTAATAGACAACCAAGGCATCCATGACTTCATCCACCCTGTTGCATACATCAAGCATCTGAAGAAAGCTGCTGCTGATGGGTCGCACCAAGCTCTTTTGGGGTTTGTGCAAGAGACTTTGGTATTCTGAAAATATCTCTTTTTGCCTGGGAGACTTTTCAGTGTCATAATAAATATTTGAACTAAAGTCCTGTACTTCTGTGCCAAATGGATTAAGTAGGGCTTTAGCGCTGTTTGAGACCATATGAACGGTGTCTCCTGATATGTCCAGTAGACAGGGATTTTCTTTGCGTGCATAGGCCTCCACGCCCCCCTTCTTTCCACGCATGACAGCACAGTTGTCCATAAGAATACTTATTACTTGCTTCCATTCAAGTTTGTACAAAGGCTAAAATACCCCCTAGCTCTTCCATAAGTATAGAAGCTGTTGCCACATTTACCATTTAGCTAGCCAAATGCTGTGTTGTTATCGTTCCACATTCCTCATCGAAAAATCTGACCAACACATTTAATATTCGGTCTACATTGTTGTTTGTCGACTTATCAATGTTCAGAGAAAACATTGTTTTTTCGAGTTTGTCCGAAGATCTTTTTTGAAATGTAAAACGAGGCCGTGTGTATTTAAATAGCTTACTTGCTGATTCGACAGTGACAGTTTAGACAAAGCAGTTTTGTCCTCTGCCAACTTTTTACATAGATCCACAAGTGGTTGTGAAATTGTGAACGATAAGTCGTGTTGAGATATAAATGCACACAGTCTTAACTTCTGCTCACAAACACGGTCAGTGAAAGAGGTCAGAGGTGTTGCCGTAGTTTCTGCTCCAGGTAACGTGGTCGTATGCTGTAGACTGTGCACGATAGCTCTGTGTGTCTTATCTCCATCATGACGGACAAGTGTTTTTTTTTACCGCTAGTGGCATAGTGAAGCTTTTTGTGGCAAACTATGCAAAAACAAGCTCCAGGCTCCGGAAGATTACTGCACCAAGTGCCTAAAGCCTTCCCATTTTGTCCTCTTTCTTCAAGCCATGCCCAGCGCCACTTGTTTTTTACTTTCTTCTCCAAAGCAGATGTATTTTCTCCTGGTTTGATAAACTCCATTCTCCATAGCGTGCGTACAAGCTAACTGCGAACTGGTTCACTTCCTGTACAAGACCCGCCCTCCTCTCTAGCAATTGGCTAAGACAACCTAACATCATGCTCCCATTGGCTGTGACAGCTGTGCACGCTGATCTTGAATCACGGTGTAGGTTGAAGGGGACCAGTGTTTTATTCAAGTCAGATTAGGGCCTGTTCACATATCGTTATTTCAAATGTAGCCGCGCGGTATGCGCGCTCATAACGGAAGCGACGCACTCGTTTTTTCCAAGCGC
Organism: Chrosomus eos; assembly: GCA_036326025.1. NCBI lineage: Eukaryota > Metazoa > Chordata > Actinopteri > Cypriniformes > Leuciscidae > Chrosomus > Chrosomus eos. Next base: position 3,851,098 of record CM070825.1, on the reverse strand, counting down.
GTCCGCGCCCAAAGTGCCTCCGACTGTAACTTGCAACCACCGGCCGGAATACTTTAAGCCCTGCGCTCGTTGTAAACAACAGCCCTCTTCAGTGACATCAATGACGATCGGCTCTGAAGCGAAAGGTAACTAGTGCGTGCATCCACTTCTGTATTTATACCCACGCTGTGGGGGCGGAGTGTGTGATGTGTAAGTCACATACGCCATTTCCATTGGCTCATTCAATAGTACTCGAAGATGACTGTCTCCCTGGCGTGATCCCATTCAGTCGACGTCGACTACGTCTGACTGCCTAATGATGGCCTAATGTCTACCCTAACTTTATTTATATAGCACTTCGTACAATACAGATTACAACACAGATACAATACAATACAGTCTTTCTCTGCAAGCATGTCAAAAAATAAGCTGATCAGATTTCGCTCCCTTTCTGATGTATGAAGGGGATACTATTATAATATATCCACTCCTTAATCTGCACATTTCAGTGTAACCAGTTCTAACACAATGGCAATAGTTCGAGCAAAGCCTGAAACTGTTCTGTCGTTGAACACAGATGAGCACTGAAAACTATTGACTAAAACATGTCACCGCTGTCTTATAAAGACCTCAGGAACTGTGTCAACTTTGGGGTAAAAGTTAAACATGACGGTACGAGATGAATCAATAGCCGCGTTTCCACTGCCGGGACAGGGCTAACAGCGAGCCGAGCCAGTGGCCTCGGGCCTCAAGCACCGGGCTTGCGTTTCCACTGCCAGGCCAGTAGCCCCACAGCGCTGCCCTAAACCCCACCCCTAACACGCCTTTCTGGATCAAACGTCATACAACCCAACCCATTTCAGTGGGTATTATGAATTTATTTATTTTTTAAGTTAGGAAGATAGCATTATATTAACTCACCGGCCGTGGCTGCAATAGTGTCCCGACTTGTCTCGCGAGTCACCACTAACAGAGGGACGATGACCCAGCACACCGTCCATCAAGTAGAACCTTGGAAAGTTCCTTTTCTGAGCTCCGCTTTGTCCATTGTGCGTTTTAATCGCCTTGTAACTTTTTTTTTCCCCGAACTTGAAGCGTTGCTCGCTGAATGCTTAGCTTAGAAAGTTCAGCATCGATGTATTTTATAACGTCCTCGTTTCTTCACACGCCGTCAAATTGACGTTGTAGGCTACCCTTTCTTCTGCCCAAATGCTCAGAAGTGCTTTGATATCTTCAAAAGACCAGTACAGGCGATTCTCCATTTTGAGCAGTGATTATTTTGCACGGATATAAAACAGTGAAATGTGCATCTTGCTTCAGATCATAACAGTCCATAACACCGATAAACTCCGCCTTTTACCTTGAGCACGCCTCTAGCCCGAGCCGGCCCGCTTTGGCCCAAGGTATTCGACGGGCCAGAAATCCTGGCCGTTGGCCCCGAGGAAGCCCCGCTCAAGCCCCGGAAGTGACAGTGGAAACGCGACTGGCCCTGGCACGCACCAGCACGGCTCGACCCTGGCCCGGCAGTGGAAACGCGGCTAATGTAACTCCACAAGAACTACATAAATGTGTCCACTAACCCTTCAGAAAAGTCTAAAAGTTAAACTCTTGCTGAGTCTCTCCGTAAGGCTGCACTGGATGAGTGAGATTGGTGTGTGTGTTATTGCTGGATTATATGAAGCACATGTAAAGGCTCCGCTCTCTTCTAAACTGAGGCGGAGCAAAAGCTCATTTAAAGGGACACATACACACAAAATCGGCGCATTTTTGCTCACACCCAAAAAAGGGGCAAATTTGACAAGCTATAATAAATTATCTGTGGGGTATTTTTTTGAGCTGAGACTTCACATACATATTCTGGGGACACCATAGATTTATATGATATCCTGTGAAAATGGATATATATCCAACCTTCAAGCTGTCTTGCTAATCACTGCTGTCATTGCTGCAGGACATCAGGAGGGCCGTTCGGCGGGCAAACAACTGTAAGAACAACAAGAGGTATATTCATGTAGACAAGCCACCCACGTGCATGCTGGAGGAGAACAGAAAGTACCGTCTGATCAGCGAGCCCATGGGTCACATCACACCGAGGTAAGAGACACAGCAAGGGACCGCAACACACTCAGCAGCGCAGGCTTTGAGGAGATCCTGTGTGTGGTGTGTGTGTGTGTGTGTGTGTGTGTGTGTGTGTGTTAGGACATGCTCTTCACGCCTGTCATCGTGGAGGTGAAGGGATACTTCGAGGTCTTCTTTGAGGAGAGTCCTCCTTTCAAACTGTCCTTGAAAGACGTTGACACGGAACAAACTGTGTGGACCGCCACCATCAGAGAGGGTACGGCTTGATGAACACACAAACACTAGTGGCTCATTTCACTCAGATTAGGGTGACCAAATGTCATTTTTTACAAAGGCTGGTAGTATCACTCAGTGCCTTATAATAAATCCTTTGCCCGTAACATCATATGTTGAGGCTTTTATCAGTCATTTTTGCAATGTAATCATGATGCCATACTGCTAAAGACTTACTTTTGTGTCATCCACGTAGTCAAAGGTATTATTTTCATGTTTCTGCCTTAAATATGAAGCCAGAAAGATGCTATTAAGTCAAAAGAGGGAAACATCACAGGGATGAACACAGTGCAGGTACAAGGACAAATTCTGTATTTGCTCAGAAAAAAATAAGTGTTGTATTCTACAGTAAACCTTTTTGTCAAATAATGTGCCCTGGGTTTCCTGAGAATGACCCTTGACCTCCGTGTGTGTGTATATATGTGATTGTAAGGAAGAATAAATCTTATATTAAATCTTTTACAGGAGACTGTGTACATCATCTAGACGAAAACCCCAGAAAGCCAATTAAAGGTATGGCGTGTGAATGTATGTTTTTAGCACTTTTGGTTCCATCGTCCTGGAGTCAGTGGGTTATTTAAATGGTTTTGGTTAAATCCTTGAAATAACGTCTGTGGGAAATACATTAAATGTATTGTACTCACTAGTCCGCTTTTACAGCCTTGTTGTGTTCATATTTTCACTCTTTCAAACTCTTCTAACTCAGACTTTCAGGGATAACAAATAAAGACTGAAAGAGTTGTTGAAGCCTAAAGGCTCGTACACACCGGGACGAATATCGGCTCGCGTTATCCGCGTTTTTCAACGCGTTTTTTTGTGTTCACACCCAAGCGTTTTTCGCTGACGATGAGCCGAGTGAACATGCAAATTCATTCCCTGACATTAGATGGCGCTTAATGTACAGAAATACCCCGGTCCACAAAGTGCTTCTGACACTCGCTTGACACTCAGAAGAAGAGAGCAAGTTTGTCGCGTTTGTCATTCAGTTCTTTATTCTTATTTGTGTCTCTTTATATTGACACCAACAAGACCAGCAGCTCTACATTCATCTGGCCTTGCATCTTCCTCATCTTATTTCTTCCAGGCAGAGTGTAGTAGTGGACGGACGCTGTGTATCTTCTTTGCCATTACGTATGTGTGCTCGCCAAGACTGTTTTGTGTTTGAGCGCCCCCAAGTTGTGTTTTACTGTAACTTCAGAAGCTCCAGACACGTGAGCAAAAGCGCCAATCTCATTGGTCGGATAGTTTTTGACGCGGCGCGTCAAACTAAAAAAACGAACCCGAGGCGTTTTTTTTAAAAATGACGCTTTTACGCGTGGCGTTTTACGCGTTGGTGTGAACACTCACATTGGCGCCCTTTGTTTAGTCACGAGGCGTTAAACGTCGGCGAATAACGCGCGCGAAATTCGTCCCGATGTGAACAGGCCTTAACTCTTTCCCTGCAATTGACGAACATTTTTGGCTTTTCGAGTTTTCACTGTTATACGGTAGGGAGCGCTATTACACATATGTATAATGAAAGAGTACAGCATCTTCTGATCAAAACAACGGAGAAGAAGATGCAAAAACAAACGACATCATATGTAATCATATGCATGTGTAAAATAATGCGATCTTCAACAGAAAACAACAACTAAACTGCCTAATGTTACAGAATGAAATGTGAACCCAGGACTGAAGCTTTGAGGTGTTGATGGACTCGATCTACTTAATCTGTGTTTTCATAATCTCTGAATATGATCCACATGTAGTCTTTGATAAAAACACAATTTTCTCGTCTTTTTGCTCAAAATGTTGCTTTTTGTAATGAAACTTATCCACATTCAAGTGTTGATAATAAAAGAATGCATGAAGCTAGAATAAAAGGTTTTTGATTTGTTTAAAAGCAGAGGCTATGTTCTTTTGATATATTGCATGGTCAGATATTCATAAAACAAAATATTCTGGGGGACAAGAACATTTCGCGAAAATGGTCGAAAACACTGGCTGGCAACTTTTTGTTTAAAAACGCTGGCGGGGAAAGAGTTGTTGGGGAATATTCAGTCAGTATGTAGTGTTCTGGCCCTCTACAGGCAGGAAGAGAGCCATCAGCACGTCAGAGGAAGATCTCTGCAACAAGCCCAATAAGAAAGCTCGTGGCGTCGACGAGTCCGGTAGGTTGGTGACAGACACGACTCTCCTCACGGTGTCAGTCCTGCTGTGTGTTGACTGGCGCTCCGCTGTGTGTCCAGACTGTGCCGCGACGGCCCCGGCCCCGGGCCTGACGGACCAGCAGCTGATGCAGGTGGCCAAGCGCATGGGCAAGGAGTGGAAGATCGTGGCCATCTGCTACCTGGGCCTCTGCAAGCAGGACCTGGAGGAGATGGAGTCTGCGGAGGAGGACGTGACCATGCTGAAGTTCAACATGCTGGAGCGCTGGAGGCGACGGCAACCCAAGGGGAACGCGGGGATTCAGGAACTACACAAGTGTCTGAAGGACAACGACGACGTGCCTAACGAGGTCATCGCTGTGCTGGACGGTGGGTAACGTGATCTCCTGTGTTTAAGTGTGGAACCACACAGACAGCAACATAGTGTCGGCCCACATCCGGTACACGTGGATTCCACACGGCCCAGATGTGGGCCGGATCTCAGCCGACACTATGTTGCGGTCTGGCCGGATGACCATCGCAGTCAGTGCGACAGGCAGTGTTAAGGGCTTTGAGGTGTCTTTTTAGAGTGATTCATAAGTGTGCAACGGATCGCAGGTGATCATGACCCGTACGGATCAGCTCCCCACGGTTCGGCACGCATGTGACTCGCGGATTAACTGATAAAAATCTAACCGTCATATAGTGAAAGTTTATCATTTGGACGTGTTGTGTCTTGCCTAAATTACTCATTCGGACAATTCAAACAAATAGTGTTATTTTACATTTAGGCTTAATTATTAATTTCTGTTCCTGAATACTACTGAACTTTATCAGTTTGGCTAGTAGTTTTTGATGTGGTATAGAAGAACTTCAGGTGAGTTTTAAGTAATAAATGAAAAGCAAAGTTTGTAATGACCCGACAGCTACAGCTGAAACCCATGTCTTGCATACGTCTGTGCGTGGAGGTTCGTGAAGCACTGACTCCAGCTGCAGTCACTCTTTGTGAATCTCACACACATTTTTTAATGAGTTTTGTTTCACAATCCTCTCCACGGTGCGTTTATCCCTATTGCTTGAACCCTTTTTTTTCTACCACATCTCTTCCTTCCCTTCGCCTCTCTATTAATGTGCTTGGACACAGAGCTCTGTGAACAGCCAGCCTCTTTAGCAATGACCTTTTGTGTCTTGCCCTCCTTGTGCAAGATGTCAGTGGTCGTCTTTTGGACAGCTGTCAGTCATCAGTCTTCCCCATGATTGTGTAGCCGACAGAACTAGACTGAGAGACCATTTAAAGGCCTTTGCAGGTGTTTTGAGTTAATTAGCTGATTAGAGTGTGGCACCAGGTGTCTTCAACATTGAACCTTTTCACAATGTTCTAATTTTCTGAGATACTGATTTGGGGTTTTCATTAGGTGTCAGTTATAATCATCAACATTAAAAGGAATGAACACTTTAAATATTTCAATATGTGTGTAATGAATGAATATAATATCCAAATTTCACTTTTTGAATGGAATTACTGAAATAAATCAACTTTTTGATGATATTCTAATTATATGACCAGCACCTGTGTATATATATATATATATATATATATATATATATATATATATATATACAGTATTTTTTCTGTGTTTTTTTTTTGCTGATTCAGAAAATGATCCAGTCCGTGACTCAAAAACCGTAAATAATCGGGACTGTGAATGTTGTGATCCGTTGCACCACTAGTGTTTCAAGCTAATGCCGAGGCTCATGGAGTGAGATGCCGAAAAACAACAGCCAAAGATGCTCATCTAAAGCATCTGTCTAACATCAAAAATAGGTCAGAAATATCACCGGGATGCAGAAGAACACTCTGCTGGCTGTGTGCGGGAATCAAAGCCACTTCTTCAAATGTGGCGTTCAGTCATGTGACGCCTGTGGTTTTAGTAATCGCTATTCCTGTTTAAGGCAAGACACTACTAGCAAAAACATTGTTTTTTAGACACTGGACAATTTTGAGATTTTAGGCTTCTGTAACATGTCTTCTTTCATATTTGTGCAAAGAAAACATCCAAATCATATTTAAATGTTTATTTCATTGCAATTTAGCTATTTATTTTTGTCTGTAGATTTCAATTACAAAACAGATTTATAAGCTTATCATTAGTTAGTGTATTAACTAACATGAACTAACAATGATCTTTGTTAACGTTAGTTAATACAAACCCAGCTGCTCATTTGTTCATGTTAGTTCACAGTACAACTAATGTTGCCTAATACAACCTTTGATTTTAATAATGCATTAGTAAATGTTGAAATTAGCATTAACTAAGATTAATAAATGATGTACAAGTATGTTCATTCTTAGTTCATGTTAACTAATGAACCTTATTGTAAAGTGTTACCATTTAATTCCCACAGAAACACTTACACACACCAAACTTTACAGATTTATGCCTAGCTATATTGGAAGTTTTGTTCATATTTCATTTCATAGAAGATTTTATTCCCGAAAACATGGAAATGTACTGTATTTTTTTCTGACTGTTTACAGTATTTTCTGATGTATGGAGGGATAAAAAGAGAAATGAAAAATCCCCTCTGTAAAAACCTTTTTAACTTTTAACGTCAGCAAAATCAAACGAAAATTTGACTTAATCCAGTGTTCAGATTTCTCTTCTGAGTGCATATTTAATTAGAAATCACCGCATTAAACAACATTTCAGTAAACTTGTAATACAGAATAGTTTTAACTGTGATGCATCAACTAGAGAAGTATTTTCCCTTATTCACAGTGTTGTCTTTCCTGAAACACATTCCTGCTTAAAGTGTTTTCAGTGGCTTGATGAGTGCAGTTTTCCTCATGTATTTCCATCATCATGCCAGTGACAGTTACTACAGTAAAACAGTGGTCATCTTTTTGCTAATGTTTGGATGTGAATGTTCTGTCTCGTCGGTTTTCCAGAGATGCTACGAAATCCTTCCTGATCTTCAGGAATATGATCTGAAGCCGTGTTGGAGAGCGATGGAGACCAAGCCAGAGATCTGATACTGAACTTCATCTTGAGCTCTACATTGTTTGTATGCAGATCTTTATTTCTGACAGTTGTATATATATATATTTTTTTAGATGTTGTACATATTTTAATGTGTCTTCCAAAGGATTGTAAGTAGAAGTCGAAGTTAGTCTTAGTTGAATTATGAACTGTGATCATCCGCATTAGTTTCTTAGAAAACTGGCTTGATGTTTCGATCTCAGGTGCAGATATTATGGACCAATAATGTTGCTGATATCATGATATTCATGCAGAACACACACTTGAACATATGAATATTTCAGCAAACAGGTTTCTTATGTTTCTCTGTGGTATGAAATGTTTGTTGGGTAAATCACACTTTCTCAGGGGAATCGCTTTATTTTGGTGGAGTTTCATTTACCTTGGGTGACCTTTCTTTAGATGAATAAATCATGAAAATGCTAACAGTGGTTCGCTTGTTCATTTAGGAGCTAAACAGTTAAAACTTTTGTCTTTTTGTGCATTTACAGCTTTCTGTGTATTCCTGACTTGAATAACAGTGTGTTTCGGTCTAGTTTTGATCCTTCGGTTACAGAAGTCATATTTTCTGTTCAGTTTCAGTCAACGCTTGAATCAGAAAATTTCCAAAAAAATTCAATCTCTGCAAGACTTCCTTTACTTGTTTTTAGGTGTCATGCACACAAACACACACAAGACATTTTTTGTTACACAAGTTTTTTAATAAATAGTTAATAAATAATGTATTACATGAATGTCAATAAATAATTTATCAAAACAAATAAATAGATTCAATAATGAACATAAATTTTAAGCATGGAGATTATAGCTTATAAATATGAGTGTCATGCAGTGGTCCCGGTGGGATCGGTCCTGTGAACGACATCACTTCCTGTGGTCTCCGGAGCCGATGTAGGCGAGCGCTCTGTTCATGGTGACGGCCCGCACGTGGAAGCCCTTCAGTGTTTTACACAGGGACACGCGGTCATCGAAGGACGAGCCGCTCCACACACTCCACTGCCAACAGAGAGAAAGAGTGTGTGAACAGGGCTTCACATTAACATGTGTTAGATATGAAGTGACGGAGTGACTGCGTTTGGCAGGTTGAAAAAAGTTAGTTTTTTAAAAAGAAAGTAAAAAACTAAATGCATTTAGATTTTTTGATACAGAAACATCTGAAACGCTTCCAATACTCATGTTCTACAGAATAGATAGACAACACCAGATCTCTCTCTCATCTCTCCGACAGCAAGACACACACAAACCCGCCTCCATTCACTCACTCGTTACAGGACTTGATTTTCAGCGTGGGATTGTGTGTATTGTGCATAATTTTACTTATGATTATAATAAATCATAAATTTACTCCCACAGATTTTGTGCTCAAACCCAAAGTGCGGCACATAAAGCCGCCTCTCAGCACGAATTGAGTTGAATTCGCTGCTTATTGCGCTTAAACAGTCAATACACACACAATTATGTAAAAAGGCGAGATTTGCGTGAACACAGACGTTATGTTTTAAGTGAAAATAAACAATTGAGAAAGAAAACGCATGTGTAACAGTGTATTGGATCCATGCATTCGGTCTTAAAGTGACAGCAGCCTAATCTTCCTGGTGCTGGATTATTAGATAGTTAAAAACATATGTATATTGCAGTTTTCCTATGGTATAGATGTGCAGTGTGAACGCTGAGTGCACTAGTAGCTGTGGAAAAGCCCTCTCCACAGTGACTGTGAGGAAAACACTCACCTGAGGAAACTCTTCATCAGCGACGGCTCCGTTTTCATTCAAGCACTTCAAAACAAGCAGAAGTATGGCCTTATTAGAGTCTTCATCACACACACATGACACATGATCTTTCCACCGCTCAACTTATAAACACTGAAGTAAACCTCGGGTGTGTTTGGACTGGAATATTAGCTTACTAACCAAATGTACTAAATGTTCCTCAAACATGCCATTATTTCACAACACATGTTTACAGCAGTGGTGTGGTATGGGATTGATCTTAAACCAACATTTTTGGCAGTTTTGAGTTAAATAAAAGTACAGTTGATAAAAAGGAGATAAAACAAGTATTGTATGCTACAATAAGATACCATTCATCAATGCATATATCTATCAACACATTGAGTGAATAATATATTTTTATTTTTATAACATTAATGTTTGTGAATGTTATTTAATACACACACTTGATTGTTCATTTTGTTCACTTCATTCACTGTGCATTAAATAATGTAACAGATACAACTTTTGATTTTAAGAATGTATTAGTTTTAAATAAACCCCAGCCAAGGAGACTAATTGCTACATATAACTATTGTTTATTGTTAGGTCATTTTATCTAATGTTATCTAACAAGTAGAATGTTATTGTAAAGTGTTTTTAATACTCTTTGTAACCGTGATGTACACTTTAATGTAACTGTAATCTAAATGAAGCTTCACTGGTATTGTTAGCGAGAACAGAGATGTCGGTACCGTGATAACGCCAGTCGTGGCCGCCAGGACCGGACTCAGATGATCCCGCGCGCTGTGATGACGCAGCGGCTCGTAGGACTCCAGCAGAAGCTTATAATAGTGCAGATCTGCTCTGATGTTCCTCAAACACTCCGTCTGAGAAGAAAACACCCGCGCATCAGAGGCCGGCTCAAACCGCAGCGATCACATTAAACACATGAACATCACAGCAGACTCACCTCGCTGAAAGAGGAGTTCCTCCGGCCGGAGCAGGACATGACCTGAAATCAGGAGTGTTTAATGAGTTACACTCGAGGAAAACATGAGCAGAAACACACACACACACACACACACACATGAACGCGCATCACAGAACAGAGCAAGGTGAGCATTTGTGCTTATAAAACTTTTTTATTTATTTTTGGAATGAGCGATGGTTTCGCTAGATAAGACCCTTATTCATCGTCTGGTGTCGTTTAAAGCCCTTTGAAGCTGCACTGAAACTGTCTTTGGACCTTGAACCGTTTGGGTCCCATTGAAGTCCATTATATGGAGAAAAATCCTGGAAAGTTTTCATCAAAAACCTTCATTTCTTTTCGACTGAAGAAAGAAAGACATGGACATCTTGGATGACATGGGGGTGAGTAAATTATCAGCAAAAGTTTTTTTTAAAAGTGAACTAATCCTTTAAGTATGAAGACAGTTTTGATGTCCTGCATTCATGTGGTGAACCTTGAAACTCTCAAAAAGACCGGCTTTTTCATAAGCGAAGGGCTAAATGTGCCTCCGAAACTTTGGCTTTTAACTTCTGGCTGAAGTTTATACTCTTCTTCATGAAGTTCTGCTGTCGTGAGACTCGTGGAAGACACGTCTCCGGCTCATTGAGCTCAACAGTGATCAGCTAAAGTTGTGTGTGTGTGTGTGTGTGTGTGTAGATCCTCACATCATCCGAGGCGCTGGGCTGACAGACAGAGCCGGTGTGTGTGTGAGGAATCATCTGAGCCTCCAGATCAGTGCAGTTAAAACCAGCAAACAGATCCTGATGCTCCTTCTTCCCCTCCTGCGCTCAACACACACACACACACACACACACACACACACACACACACACACACACACACACACACACACACACCACACACACACACACACACACACACACACACACACACACACACACACACACACACACACACACGACAGAAGATCACATTATACATCAACAATATTACTGTCTCTGTTCAAAAACACCTCAAACTAAACATGCATCTATTTCTTCATACGTCTTCAATCCGTTTCCGTAAAATCCCTTGAACAAGCCAACAGTGACATCATCCTCTCAGTGACATCATTTTGGAGGGAAAACAGCAAAACAAATATCAGCGTTTTCAACAGAATTCTGGGATGTTTCGTGTCACATGTTTGAAATCGGGCTGATAATATGAAGATTTCAGAGGATGATCTTCAAGTGGATGTTGTCTGACTTTAGAACCGGGTTCATCACAACACATTTATTACATTTATACTCATCCAGATCAGAAACCATATCACAAATACATACAAGATATCATTATTTCATAGACACTACACTTTCAGAAGGGCTTTTCTCCACAGTGATTCCCCTGAAGAACCATTCTGGGTCCTTAAAGAACGTTTCAGTGAACTTTACCTAAAGCCCTTATGTAGAATGCATTATAAAAGTATATTTAATGCAGTAATTCACCTTATAATGCATCGTATGGTCTTATGAATAATTGTAACCACAGTTAAAATACATTATAATTCTTATCTATTCATTGTACACGCGTTTAGAAAGTACAACCAATTTCAGAATCTGCTATTATTATAATGCATTTTAACTTTGGTTACAATTATTTATGAAAAGATATTTCTTTTCATAAATAATTGTAACCAAAGTTAAAATGCATTATAATATTTGCAGATTCTGAAATTGGTTGTACTTTCTTAACAAATATATAATGTACATTAAATACCATTAAAATGCATTATACATAAGGGCTTTAAGTAAAGTGTTACCCGCTTTTTTTTCTTGGTGTCTAAAAATGTTTTAATGATCTATTTTTTGCTATAAGTAATGGAACTTAAGTTTAGTGTAATGGAGAGATTGCATGAGAGATAATGTTGTGAGGAACAAACCTTCTCCATGATGTGTGTGAGGCTGGAGAGCAGAGATCTGGCAGAGGTGGAGCACACACACGAGTGTGTGTTCAGAGGAACGGAGAACCCAGCGCAAGAGCCACAACTACACACAGCACTGCGCCTGCGCACACACACACACACACACACACACACACACACACCACACACACACACACACACACACACACACACACACACACACCACAACACACACACCACACACACACACACACACACACACACACACACACACCACACACGCACACACACACACACGCACACACACACACACGCACGCACGCACGCACGCACACACCACACACACACAGCTGTCAATCACAGAGTCCTCAACACATCACATCAACAGTAACTGTACATCAGCTGAGGGCATTCTCTATCAGAGCTACTCACAGATCTTCATGATGGTGTGTGTCGTCAGGTCAGAGTGTGTGTTCTAGTAAGAGTGTGATGGCTTTATATCACGAATGACGAGGGGAATCCCTCTGATGATGCTCTCAATAAAAACCTCTGCTTCACACAAACACACACACACACACAAGAGAGTTTTTCTTTTGGTTTGTTGTTGTGCTGAAACTGGAATAAACACACACACACGCATTCTCAGTGACCTCAACAAACAACTGCATTACACACTCCTGTTTTCACTTCATTCAAAAGTCACAACCACAAATCCCAATTCGTCTCATCAATAACTGTGAAACTTTATGATGAATGTGATCAGTGTTGTGAAATGACTTATCTCTTCTTGTCTTCTCTTCTTATTCTTCATCACACTCGTGTATTGTGATGTTTTTTCCAGCAATGTGGTGAACGTACAGAATTCATTTTTGTCGCAATAATGTGTAATAACAGTCATATGCGATCTCAAATAGAATGTGATGCATAAATTTACTTGACCTGTGGGAGTTGACAAATTTCCAATGTGAAACATGATTCATTTTATACATAATGGCAAATAATTCAGATGGAAGAAAGAAAAGCTGAAATGACTTCATGTCATTTCTGGAAATTATTGTCACTGAAACATGTTTGTGGATGATAAAAAATGTACAGTAAATAATATCTGAACGGTTGAAAACGTGATGAGAACGTCAGTGTTTAATCCTGTTAACAGTTCATCCCTAAGACTGTACAATAACATAGCTAACTACATTAGTTAGCATAAACTAATAATAAACTACAGCATTTATTAATCCTTATTACATGGCTTGGTTTAATTACAATGTAGAATGCGTTGTGTTATTTCTTGATAACTGACGCTGCTTAGTATAACAGAGCGTTGCCATGATAAACAGAGCGTTGCCATGGATTCTAAGCGTAGAGACGGAACGGACTATTTTCTTTAGCGGAAGCAATACAATCGTTTTTAAATCACTATTTTGAGTCAAATTATTGATTTATTTGGTAGGTAGCCATGTAATAAGCGGGATAATGTAGAGCGAGGCGGTTGTTATAGCGAATACAAACCCTTCAGGCTGATTAAAGACTGGTAAATCCTCCGCTTCGGTCGGGCTCATAATCAGCCTGTCGGGTTTGTATTCGCCATAACAACTCTTATCCCTTACTTAATAATAAATACTGTAACAAATGTATTGCTTAGTGTTAGTTCATGTTAGTTAAAACATTAACTAATATTAATGAACTTTATTGTATGTAACCAGTTAATCAGTTTCATTCTAAATCATTAAAGACGATCCAGCACACCACAGTCTATGAAACCAAGTTTTATTTTTCTTATTTTATACATATCTGTACATAAGCATCTCCCTCAAATAAAGAATCTGAATACAATAGAATGAAAATGATATTAACACACTTATTATTATTCAAATGACTCGTGTCTGAATCAACATTCACGAAATGTTGAAAACCAATCGGAGTGAACGTTACCAAAAGCTACAAGTCGACTACAAGGCAGGCGTTTCCTCTTCACACACACGTCCCGATCATAAAGAGACTCCCGGTTCTTTACACACACACACACACACACTCCCGATCATATAGAGACGCCCGGTTCTTTACACACACACGTCCCGATCATATAGAGACGCCCGGTTCTTTACACACACACGTCCCGATCATCTAACTTGGCAAAATCATGGTGACCGGTTCTTTACGGTGAACGTGATTTCACCAAGTACCACATGTTCCTGGATCAACATCGTTGTTGATCCTGGATCAACTTTCCAATCAACCAATCAGATTTGAGGGACAAGTTTACTGTTTATGTCAGGTTTAGGCTTAAAACCAGGGTGAAGTACTTAAACATTAGTGTCAGTCACCTTTCATTACCCTCTGATTTTAGGGAAAAGTTATGGGTAGGGTTAGGTTTAGGGGTAGGGATTGGGTAAGGACTACATTTTGGGACAGGAATGTTGATCCAGGATCAACAAAATATGTTGATCCAGGACCATGTCTTACTTGGCAAAATCACGGTGACCGGTTCTTTACACGGTGAACGTGATTTCACCAAGTACCACATGATCCAGGATCAACATCTTTGTTGATCCTGGATCAACTTTCCAATCAACCAATCAGATTTGAGGGACAACTTTACAGTTTATGTCACGTTTAGGCTTAGAATCAGGATGAAGTACTTAAACATCAGTGTTATTCACCTATCATTACCCTCTGATTTTAGGGAAAAGTTATGGGTAGGGGTAGGGTTAGGGTTAGGTTTAGGGGTAGGAATTGGGTAAGGACTACATTTTGGGACAGGAATGTTGATCCAGGATCAACAACATATGTTGATCCAGGACCATGTCTAACTTGGCAAAATCATGGTGACCTTCTTTACACACACACGTCACGATCATATAGAGACGCCCGGTTCTTTACACACACACGTCCCGATCATATAGAGACGCCCGGTTCTTTACACACACACGTCCCGATCATAAAGAGACGCCCGGTTCTTTACACACACACGTCCCGATCATATAGAGACGCCCGGTTCTTTACACACACACTCCCGATCATATAGAGACGCCCGGTTCTTTACACACACACGTCCCGATCATAAAGAGACAACCGGTTCTTTACACACACGTCCCGATCATATAGAGACGCCCGGTTCTTTACACACACACTCCCGATCATATAGAGACGCCCGGTTCTTTACACACACACTCCCAATCGTAAAGAGACGCCCGGTTCTTTACACACACACTCCCAATCATATAGAGACGCCCGGTTCTTTACACACACACTCCCGATCATATAGAGACACCCGGTTCTTTACACACACACTCCCGATCATATAGAGACACGGTTTACACACACTCCCGATCATAAAGAGACGCCCGGTTTTTACACACACACGTCCCGATCATATAGAGACACACGATTCTTTACACACACACGTCCCGATCATATAGAGACACCCGGTTCTTTACACACACACACACTCCCAATCATATAGAGACACCCGGTTCTTTACACACCCCACTCCCGATCATATAGAGACACGGTTTACACACTCTCCCGATCATAAAGAGACGCCCGGTTCTTTACACACACACTCCCGATCATATAGAGACACACGATTCTTTACACACACACGTCCCGATCATATAGAGACACCCGGTTCTTTACACACACACTCCCGATCATATAGAGACACGCGGTTTACACACACACGTCCCGATCATGTAGAGACGCCCGGTTCTTTACACACACAGGTTCTTTACACACTGGTTCTTTACACACTGGTTCTTCACACACTGGTTCTTCACACACTGGTTCTTCACACACTGGTTCTTTACACACTGGTTCTTCACACACTGGTTCTTCACACACTGGTTCTCTACACACTGGTTCTTCACACACTCTCCAACTGAAGCGTCTCCACAGTAAATCACAGCTGTTCCAAAACTTGAATTCACTTTATCACAAGGCGCTTTTACACCATTGTATGCTTTGACGGTTATAATTTAGTGGCAAAGGTAAGAGACTGTAGCGGATCTATGAGCGAGCGAAGGCCGAGCGCTGGTGTGTGTGTGGACGTCCCGCTCGGGATCTGGGTCTCGTGAGGAACGTGTGTTTTATGATGAACCACAGAAGCAAAGGAAAGGTGTGTGTGATCTGATCTGATGGTGTGGAGGGTCTTCATTTAGATGGCGTTTTCTCTGCCAGGTGTTTCTGCTGGCTCTGAGCGTGCCTGTGGACACACACACACACACACACACACACACACACACACACACACCACACACACACACACACACACACACACACACACACACACACACACACACGTTGAGTTTTCATGTTTTTTTAAGAGACTCTCCATACAGTAGGTGTAATGGTTTTTATACTGTACTGTAAAAAAATATTGTTGGTTTAACTTAAAAAAAGGTAAGTTACCTGGTTAACATTTTTTGTTCATTAAAATTAAAATTTTTAGTTAATACAACGAAGGAGATTGGTTTAATAAATAGAAACTCAGATAATTAATGTGGTACAGAGAACATAATATTTTAAGTTGATTTGACAAATGATAAAAAAGGTTTGAAATATTTTTTTACAGTATACCTATCACACAAAACTTCTGCAGTTTCACATGTTTCACAAACATCTCTTAGTCTGATCTATAAACTGATGTCCTCTTGGGGACCAAAACATGATCATCTCGATTATTGCCATCATTGTGCGGACGTTTGATTTCAGTTAACCTTCATTTCATTTCAAGTAATGTAAATTAAGTAAATAATATAAATAAAGTACTTCAGGTTTTATTTAGAGGTTTTTGTTTTGATACAGATTTGAAGTACTTTCATTAAATTAACTCACGGGCAGTAAATGTGGGAACTTCTCACAACAACATGAAGTCAAACAGTAAACACATTCTTGTGGGTATTTAATAGTAGTCGAGGACAACAAAAATAAAGTGTAAGCCGAATCTGTCGTTCTCTACTGAAACTTTTACACAATCACTTTTCCCGGAATATAAAGTGCACTTGTTGCAGTTTCAGTCAGATCCTCAGGCCCTGTTTACAGCAGCTCCCATATTCTACACCTTTCTGGAGTTTTATTTTAGGTTTCATGTCCTTCAGAATATATATTTGCGGTATAAATACCAAAAATATTTATTAACAGCTCCTTTTTCAGGAGCTCTGCCAAGAACACCTCGATGTTGGCCTGTCTAATTAATATTCATGAGCCTATCTTCTGATTGGCCTGTGGTTTCCTGAGTGACGCATGGCCAGGCCAACCACAGGTAATAGAGTCATATGTGCTGTAGAGTCATATGTGCTGTGGCCTGGTGATGCTCAAACGTAAGGGAAATAAAACAGTAAGGATGGACATCGCTGAGCGAAATGTTAGATAGCGGTAGGAAATGAGGCAGTGCTCGGGGGGGGGCAGTGCTCAGGTGGGCAGTGATAGAGGGGGCAGTGCTCGGGTCGGCAGTGCTCGGGTGGGCAGTGCTAGAGGGGGCAGTGCTCGGGTGGGCAGTGCTAGAGGGGGCAGTGCTAGAGGGGGCAGTGCTCGGGTGGGCAGTGCTCAGGGGGGCAGTGCTAGAGGGGGCCGTGCTCGGGTCTGCAGTGCTCGGGTGGGCAGTGTTCGGGGGGGCAGTGCTAGAGGGGGCAGTGCTAGAGGGAGTTGTGCTCGGGGGGGCAGTGCTCAGGTGGGCAGTGCTAGGGGGGCAGTGCTCGGGTGGGCAGTGCTCGGGTGGGCAGTGCTCGGGTGGGCAGTGCTCGAGGGGGCAGTGCTCGGGTGGGCAGTGCTCGAGGGGGCAGTGCTAGAGGGGGCAGTGATCGTGTCGGCAGTGCTCGGGTGGCCAGTGCTCGGGGGGGCAGTGCTAGAGGGGGCAGTGCTCGGGTCGGCAGTGTGCATCGGGTTGGCAGTGCTAGAGGGGGGTTCTGCTAGGGGGGGGGGGGGGGGGGGGGGGGGGGGGTTGCAGGGGGGGGGGAGTGTGGGGGGGGCAGTGCTGGGGGGCAGTGCTCGGGTGGCAGTGCTGGGTGGGCAGTGCTAGGGGGGGAGGGCTAGGGGGGGTGGGTGGGGGGGGGTGCCTCAGGGGGGGCAGTGCTCGGGGGGGCAGTGCTAGAGGGGCAGTGCTCGGGTGGCAGTGCTCGGGGGCAGTGCTAGAGGGGGCAGTGCTAGAGGGAGTTTCTCAGGGGGTGTGCTGGCGGTGCTCGGGGATGCTCGGGTGGGCAGTGCGGATGCTGAGGGCAGTGCTAAGGCATGCTCGGGGGCAGTGCGGGTGGGCAGTGCTCGAGGGGGTGCTGGGAGGGGTGGTAGGGTTCAGTGCTCGGGGGGGGGGGCAGTGCTAGAGGGGGTTGTGCTCGGATGGGCAGTGCTCGGGTGGGCAGTGCTAGAGGGGGCAGTGCTAGAGGGGGCAGTGCTAGAGGGGGCAGTGCTCGGGTCGGCAGTGCTCGGGTGGGCAGTGCTGGAGGGGGCAGTGCTAGAGGGGGCAGTGATCGTGTCGGCAGTGCTCGGGTGGGCAGTGCTCGGGGGGGCAGTGCTAGAGGGGGCAGTGCTCGGGTCGGCAGTGCTTGGATGGGCAGTGCTAGAGGGGGTTGTGCTCAGGGGGGGGGGCAGTGCTCGGGGGGGGGCAGTGCTCGGGTCGGCAGTGCTCGGGTCGGCAGTGCTCGGGTGGGCAGTGCTAGAGGGGGCAGTGCTAGAGGGAGTTGTGCTCAGGGGGGTTGTGCTCGGGGCGGCAGTGCTCGGGGGGGCAGTGCTTGGAGGGGGGTTGTGATCGGGGGGGGGGTTCAGTGCTCGGGGGGGCAGTGCTAGAGGGGGCAGTGCTAGAGGGGGCAGTGCTAGAGGGGGTTGTGCTCGGAGGGGGGGCAGTGCTCGGGGGGGCAGTGCTAGAGTGGGCAGTGCTCAGGTGGGCAATGATAGAGGGGGCAGTGCTCGGGGGGGGCAGTGCTAGAGGGGGCAGTGCTCTGGGGGGGCAGTGCTCGGGTGGGCAGTGCTAGAGGGGGCAGAGCTCGGGGGGGGGGGGGGGGGTGGGGGGGGGGTTGTGCTGGGGGCAGTGCAGGGGGGCAGTGCTCGGTGGCAGTGCTAGGGTGGGCAGTGCTAGAGGGGGCAGTGCTCGGGTGGGCAGTGCTGGAGGGGCAGTGCTAGAGGGGCAGTGCTAGGGGCGTGCTCGGGTGGGCAGTGCTCGAGGGGGCAGTGCTAGAGAGGGCAGTGCTAGAGGGGGCAGTGCTCGGGTCGGCAGTGCTCGGGTGGGCAGTGCTCGGGGGGGTTGTGCTCGGGGGGGGGGCAGTGCTTGGGGGGGCAGTGCTCGGAGGGGCAGCTTTAGTTTCTCCTCTGACAGCTGAACACTGAGAGTGTGTGTTAGAAATCAGGAATGGAGAAAGAACATTGAGCTTGATATGTTTTCATCTTCAAAACAAACTTGTGTCTCCAGCCGACAAAGTTTGAATCCCGTCTGACTCTTCCCATAATGTTCCCGCATTAGTCCCAGACAGCAGCATAGTGATCCGGTACTCTTGGATCCGCACACGGCCGGGTGTGGGCCGACACTATGCTGCTGTCCGGGAGGTCAGTAGACAGAGAGTAGATGGTGTTTAGTGGGTGAGCGTTTACACTACGAAAGCAATCCGGTTGAATGTGTTTTCACGTTTTCAAGTGGTTGAACGTGGACAAGCTCAAAGCGTCTCACGCCTGTATTTACAGTTTTTCACTTATGATCCGATCTACCAAAACGCATCTCAATACCAACATAGTACATACCAATAGTTGTACAACAGTTCGGTACAACATACAACAGTTCGGCCCAGATCCGGCCCACGTCCGGTACACACCGCATCTGGGCCGACACTGCTGTGGTCTGGGTGTGAGCGTGATGCTGATTGGATGAGCAGAGCATGAGCTGTTCACCTGGTGAAGTCCTCGATGTCCACTAACATAGCGTCCTGCTCCATCTGAAGCTCGTCCCGCATCAGCAGCAGCTGCACCAGCTCCTCGTTCAGACCTGCACACCAAACATCCGTCAGGTGTGTGTGTGTGTGTGTGTGGTGTGTGTGTGTGTGTGTGTGTGTTGTGTGTGTGTGTGTGTGTGTGTGTTACCCTCGATCTGTGAGTGCAGGTCGTTGACGATGACCTGCAGTTGTCCGAGTGTCATGTCTCTGAGGTCTGTGGGCTTCAGACTCCTCTTCATCAGACATTCACTGATGTGTGGCATGTGAGGAAGCTGGAAACACACACGCAAAACATTCAACAAACATTCCCAAATAACTTATGAAAACATTATTTCATTTTTTTTTTTAATTGGGTATATGCACATTTCATTTAATTATTATTCAAAAATTATGGAATGTTACTTTTGAACGTTTTCTGAACGTTCTAAAACAAGTAATAAAATGTTTTAGTCGGTTATATGAAAATTCCAAACCATTTATCATTATTCAAACTATTCATAGATGCCACCTACGTCACACCAAATAGAACGCCGCCATATTTACGACCGATCTCGCCCGTAATGGGCGCCCAAACTGCCCGTTTGAATGAGAGAGAGACAGAGATAACTGGAGAAAATTTTAGTTTTAGGCTCCGATCCTTATTTGTTACCCCCAGTTTTCTTTTGTCCATTATTATCAGCCTCATACTTTCCCCAATTTGTTTGTTTATATTATGCATAACCCCTCCCCATACAGTGGGGATCGCTTGAAGGTTTTCAAGTGTAACGTTACCGATGTATATCAATATGCTGTGGCTAAAAGTGCGGCACCTGGCCACCACGGATTTATATTTAATCATGTGAAATGTAGGTATTATTTAAAAAAAAATTCAAATGTATGATTTCGGTGGTAGTTTGCTCTGACTAGGTAGCGAGTTGTTAGCTAGTGATTTAACAGCTGGTAGCTTATAGCAGAGAATGTCTAATAAATCCGTAGACGGGCTTTGCTTATAGCCACGGCTCACGGCTAGCTGCCATTAATCTGGATTAGGCCTGTCGCGATAGTCATAATCAATTAATCGCACAATTAAAAAATGAGCTCGATATTTTTTCCGGTCGCGATCATTTCCATTTGCATGCTTGTTTGTTTTCCTCGTCTCTCGCTCTCTCTCTCTCTCTCTACCAAAGAGACTGGATGACAACTCTGTGTAAGACATATTTTAAGAGAATACTCTCCAAAACAGACATTTAAACATAATGTTGTGCGTATTTGTTCATTCAACACGAAACAGAGCTCAGTTCATAACTCGTGCGCTGTATAACGTTAGGGGTCTTTGGCCGCACGCTTCGGGTCGGTGTGTGCGCACAGAAATATGAGACATTATACACAATATGAGACATGATGCAGCCTATGCCAACTCGTGTCCCGCTAGGTAGATCAGCATGTTACAGTACAAATGTAAAAACACCAGTTCGGGGTTCCTCTTTCGGCTGTTGTTGCAGCCAACGGCACAACATATTGCAGGCATTACTGAGACCGTCGGTCGTAAAGATGGCGGCGCAAAGCTACAGTGACGTCATGTGAACCGAACGAATATGGAATGTTACTTTTGAATGTTACTGTGAGCGTTAGCTACAGTTCTGAGCCGTTCCCTGTGGGATATGGATATGAATGATGTAAGGGATCATGTTTGTTGGGCTGATGTTGGGCTTATGTTGGGCTCATGTTGGGCTGATGTTGGGCTTATGTTGGGCTTATGTTGGGCTGATGTTGGGCTGATGTTGGGCTTATGTTGGGCTGATGTTGCGCTGATGTTGCGCTGATGTTGGGCTGATGTTGGGCTGATGTTGGGCTTATGTTGGGCTGATGTTGGGCTGATGTTGCGCTGATGTTGGGCTGATGTTGGGCTTATGTTGGGCTGATATTGCGCTGATATTGGGCTGATGTTGGGCTGATGTTGGGCTAATGTTGGGCTGATATTGGGCTGATGTTGGGCTGATATTGGGCTGATGTTGGGCTGATGTTGGGCTGATGTTGGGCTGATATTGGGCTGATATTGCGCTGGATGTTGGGCTGATGTTGGGCTGATGTTGGGCTTATGTTGGGCTGATGTTGCGCTGATATTGGGCTGATGTTGGGCTGATGTAGGGCTGATGTTGGGCTAATGTTGGGCTGATGTTGGGCTGATGTTGGGCTGATATTGGGCTGATGTTGGGCTGATGTTGGGCTAATATTGGGCTGATGTTGGGCTGATGTTGGGCTGATGTGTGATGCTGTAGAGTTATGGCTGATGTTGGGCTGATGTGTGATGCTGTAGAGTTATGAAAGAGCTGTCAGTTCTTCACATTAGCATCATGATGACTCCACTGGTTCCAGAGAATCCAGAGTTTCTCCAGCGTGTCATTGCGTGTCTTCAAAAATCATCTTCACAGAAACTAAAGCAGGTTTTTTACATTACAAATACTAGTATCACACATGGTGATTCTGCATGAGCTCCAGGTAAAACACCATCTGAAAGTTCCCATGAGGACTCACTTCAGACTCAGTTTTACTTTCACTTCAGAACTTCACTTGCTTGTGCTTTTTCATACTGTTTTTCCCCATTAAAGCTGCGTGAGAAAATAAGGAGCTGGACTGTTCAAAGATTTATGTATGCCTCCCCACATTACGTTTAGGAACGTCAGTAGTCCTGCAATGATCAGACACCAGGAGATAAAGCCCGAGTCAGTGTTTGAAGAGATGAGAGGAAGAAGAAACTGAACACTGTTCTGCCGTTAAAACAGACTGATATCTGTGGATCCATGCAAGATCAGTTTAAGATCCATCCATCATCCATCCATCCATCCATCCACCCATCCATCCATCCATACATCCATCCATCTCATCCATCCATCCATCCATCCATCCATCCATCCATCCACCCATCCATCATCCATCCATCCATCCATCCATCATCCATCCATCCATCCACCCATCCATCCACCCATCCATCAACCCATCCATTCATTCATCCATCCATCCACCCATCCATCCATCATCCATCCACCCATCCATCCATCCATCCATCCACCCACCCACCCATCCATCCATCATCCATCCATCCATCCATCCATCATCCATCCATCCATCCTATCCATCACCCATCCATCCATCCATCCATCCATCCCATCCATCCATCCATCCATCCATCATCCATCCACCCATCCATCATCCATCCATCCACCTACCCATCCATCCATCATCCATCCATCCATCCATCCATCCATCATCCATCCATCCATCCATCCATCCATCCATCCATCAACCCATCCATCCATCCATCCATCATCCATCCATCCATCCACCATCCATCCATCCATCCATCCATCCACCCATCCATCATCCATCCATCCATCCATCCATCCATCCATCCATCAACCCATCCATCCATCCATCATCCATCCACCCATCCATCCATCCATCTACCCATCCATTCATCCATCCATCCATCCATCCATCCATCCATCCATCCATCCATCAACCCATCCATCCATCCATCATCCATCCACCCATCCATCCATCCATCAACCCATCCATCCATCATCCATCCATCCATCCATCCATCAACCATCCATCCATCCATCCATCCATCCATCCATCATCCATTCATCCACCCACCCACCCACCCATCCCATCATCCATCCACCCACCCATCATCCATCCACCCATCCATCCATCCATCATCCATCCATCATCCAACCAACCAACCACCATCCATCCATCCATCCATCCATCCATCCATCAACTCCATCCATCCATCCACCCACCCATCCATCCATCCATCCATCAACCCATCCCATCCATCCATCGAACCACCCAATCCATCCATCCATCCATCCATTTACCCATCCATCCATCCATCCACCACACATACATCCACGCACCCCATCATCCATCCATCCACCCACCCACCCATCCATCCATCCTCCATCCACCACCCACCCATCCATCCATCATCCATCCATCCCACCCATCCATCATCCATCCATCCACCCATCCATCCATCCATCCCACCATCCATCCATCCATCCATCCAATCCATCCATCCATCCATCCATCCATCCATCCATCCATCCATCCATCCATCCATCACCATCCATCCATCCATCCATCCATCCATCCATCCATCCATCCATCCATCCATCCATCCATCCATCCATCCATCCATCCATCCATCCATCCATCCATCAATCAATCAATGAGTTCTCAACGGGCCTGAAAATTATAACCCGACCCGACCCGGCCCGTGGCTTTTAAAGCCCGGACCCGATGTAACCCGACACATCAACATGAATTATCTGCCCGAACCCGGCCCGCGGCCCGACTCAGACACACTCTTCAATCTATCGCTGTTGCGGTGACTCTCTCTATTCATTCCGGTGAAATCACAAAATAAAATGCACACAAACTTAGAAAGATTTACTTACTAGTCCATCAACAAGGTCACCAGGTCAGCATCACTGTTGCATCCAGTGCTGCTTTTTAGCTCGCACCAACGAGTGAACGCCCGACCGAGTGACTCTTGTCCTGTTCCTCTCGCGGTCAGATTCTCTTTTCCTTTTCCTAGTCTTCCGACCGCGTTTTCTTTGCTTTTTCCATCGTCTAGTATCACGTCTGAAAAGCGCGCAAGTGCAGTGTTGCCAACTATTTTCAAAGGAAAGTAGCTAACGCCATGCCTGTTTAAATAAAAATCTTCACACAATAATAAATAAAAAGAACTCAAACAGCCAGCGGGCGGGCTACGAGTTTTGAAACAAAATAGGCCTAGCCTACAAACATAATCGTATGCTTATAATAAGGCATCGTGGAGGAACAGTAGTGCGTCCACAGTGGATGGACTGAGGCGTGTTCTCCTCTCTTACGGCCAGCCACCCGCACGCAGCAGCCAGACTTTCTTTACGGTGAAAAGCAGCGATGATTCATAAATGTTTTTTTTTTTTACTGAGCGGAAAAGATTAAGCCTGAGGTCCGACCCGAGTCATTTGCTTATATTTTCGACCCGAACCTGTGGGTCCCATCGGGTTTGTCGGGCCAACCCGACCCGTTGAGAACTCATCATCATCCTTCCATCCATTCACCCATCATCCATCCTTCCATCCATTCATCCATCATCCATCCTTCCATCCACCCATCATCCATCCATCCATCCATCCATTTATCCATTATCCACCCATCCATCATCCATCCATCCATCATCCATCCTTCCATCCATCCTTCCATCCACCCATCATCCATCCATCATCCATCCATCCATCATCTATCCACCCACCCATCCATCCATCCACCCATCCATCGATCCATCCATCCACCCATCCATCCATCATCCATCCACCTATCCATCCATCCACCCATCCATCCATCCACCCATCCATCCATCCACCCATCCATCATCCATCTATCATCCTTCCATCCAACCATCATCCATCCATCCTTCCATTCATCCATCCATCCATCATCCATCCATCCATCCATCCACCATCATCCATCCATCCATCCATCCATCATCCATCTATCATCCATCCATCCAACTATCATCCATCCATCCTTCCATCCTTCCATCCTTCCATCCTTCCATCCATCCATCCATCCATCCATCCATCCATCCACCATCCACCATCATCCATCATCCATCCATCAATCCATCCACCCATCCATCATCCAGCCATCCATCCACCTATCCATCCATCCACCCATCCACACCATTCCATCATCCACCCATCATCCATCCACCTATCCATCCATCCACCACATCCATCCATCATCCATCCACCCATCCATCCATCCACCCATCATCCATCCATCCACTCATATCCACCATCCATCCATCCATCCATCACCATCCATCATCATCCATCCCATCATCCATCCATCCATCCATCCATCCACCATCCATCCATCATCCATCCATCCATCATCATCCATCATCCATCATCCATCATCCATCCATCCATCCATCCATCCATCCATCCATCCATATCCATCCATCCATCCATCCATCCATCCCATCCATCCATCCATCACCAGACCCTATTGTCTACTGTAAAGCTGCTTATAGCTGACATTTAATTTCTTTCATAACTGATGAATTTGGTAACATTATTACAGTTATTCTCCTGTTTATTACTGTGGAGCAACAATCTGTATTGTATAATGCGCTAGAGAAATAAATGTGACTTGACTTCAAGAGCATTCAGGTCACTTTCAGTTTTTTTTCAGAGTCCTTGCTGTGTTTTTTTAATGGATTGGTCCAGTGTATTTGGATGAACGTACATCTCAAAAGCTTCAGTGGAGGTGTGTGTGTGATGATAAAATCAGGTTCTGCTGTCTTCACCCCAGCGTATACTGTAGTTATGACACGAACATGAAACATTCAAATTTATGATGTATGTTTCCTTTCACAGACAGCCTAACGTATGGAAGCTTGTGTCCGCCACAGAATAAAACATTTTATTACACGGCTCTGTGGAATACTTGATTCTGATTGGTGTGTGTGTGTGTGTATGTGTGTGTGTGTGTGTGTGTGTGTGTGTGTGTGTGTGTGTGTGTGTGTGTGTGTGTGTGTGTGTGTGTGTGTGTGTGTGTGTGTGTGTGTGTGTGAGTGTGTGTGTTATCTCAGAATAAACCCCCTTGAGAAGTCCTGATCCTGATCACCCTGTCGGGTTTATTCTGATATAACAGCCAGCTGGATGTACATTATCCCTTACTTAAAAGATAATTGCGACTTTATAACTTGCAAATAACATGCAATTGGCAGACTAAAGTCAGAATTGTGAGACAAAAACTCTGTGGTGGAAACGAGCTTCCATATGAAGCGCCTGGTGTTATAGTTTACAACATGCCAAAAATCTGCACGAGTAGACGTCAATCTACGAGTTACATTCTCATCTATAACTCCTGTAAGGATGCAAGAGCAGCACAGAGGACTGGTGTTGGCACTAGCACACAGATAGATGTGGAGGACCCTGACCAGTGATCCAGTGAAGAGTTCAGTGTGGTCTGTGATGAGTTTGAGATGATCTAATCATGGGCTGCCCCTGTGACAGACGCTGAGGAGAAACAGCATCACAAGCCCCACTTTAAGAGTGTTTCCAAGGGATTTACACAGCCAGAGGTCAGTTTTGTTCTTACTACTGAAACATGTGCAGTGAAGGAGCACAGCACAGAGGAATCAGTGCGAGTGTGTGTGTGTGTGTGTGTGTGTGTGCGAGTGTGTGTGTGTGTGTGTGTGTGTGTGTGTGTGTGTGTGTGTGTGTGTGTGTGTGTGTGTGGTGTGTGTGTGTGTGTGTGTGTGTGTGTGTGTGTGTGTGTGTGTGTGTGTGTGTGAGGACTCGTGCGGTTTCACTGTGGGCGGCAGCAGAGAGGAGAAACCCTCGACTGAAGACACTCCAACTCAGCAAGAGGAAGTGTGTGCCAGCTGCTTCCTGCTCGTATGTGTGTGTGTGTGTGTGTGTGTGTGTGTGTGTGTGTGTGTCATAGTTTCAGATCAGAAGTGACAGATGTAGAGCCAGTCTCTGCTGCAGCGTAGGCATTCTCGGACAATGACGTGTCGAGACGTCACTGATTTAAAACCAGACCACCTAAAGCGTGTCATGACAATCACCCAACACCACGGACTACCCAGCCAACCCTAAAGCATGTCAACCCTGATCGCACAGGGTCATGAAAGGGAATTGCCACGAGTTATTAATATACCGCACTGTACTCTATACTGTACATCATTATAATAATGGCCTAGTTGTACTAGCAGAATTTATAAAAATGACATGAATTTCACACTTTGAAATAATGTTGTGCTTTATGGTTTCCCTTGTGAAAAAGAAGAACACTCAGCATGCTTTTAGCACACTTCATTTAAGTCTGACCTTTCAAAGGCTTTTTTAATCAACTGAAGTAGGACTTACAATCATCTTTATATGTCATTTCATAATTACTTCTATTGTCTTTAAAATAGGGTACTGATGAATGTACTGACAAGTAACTAAAATATGTCATTTTTACATATTTGTAATTGCACATGTGTAATGATGAAATTACAATTTAGCACATTAATTACTTTAATATTAAATAACACACTACAGTTATAATCAAGTGCTTCAAATGTGCTTTAGTATGTTAGTCAGGATCAATAAGTGCACTTCTTTAAAGCACAACACAAGATTATTAAAACTTTTCATTTGAAATTACAACGTTGACTTTTAAGTGTACTAAAGATCCTGAAGATACAGCCCAGAACACGTGATCTCTTCAAGGGACCTTTCATTTCTTTAATACTATACTATCTGCAAGTCCATTTACAAAATACAGTGGTGGAAGAAGTACTGAATCTCAGTACTTAAGTAAAAGTACAAATAACCAGAGACATATTTACTTTAGTAAAAGTAGAAGTACCACAATGACAATCCTACTTAAGTAAAAAGTAAAAAGTACCTGATTTTAAATTTACTTTAAGTATTAAAAGTAAAAGTACTTGCATAACATTTTTTTTCTTAATGTATATTATAATGATTAATAAAACAGTTAATTCTAACTCATTCAACCTAATAGCCTACTCCTATAATGATGTTCAATAATGATGGATTTATTTTTTAATTTTTTGTCACCATTTCTGAACAAGCTTGCAATTTGGCAATACACACATCAAGCTTACCATATCCTTGCTATAAATACTAGTATTTGACGGCGTTTGGCTGTAAACGCGATTAACATGGCCTAATTCTGAACCTCTTGGCTTGCCATACTAATCCTAACCAAACGTATAATACACACACACCCCACACCACTACTACCACTACTAAACCTACCCACCATATGCACGGAAATAAAATAATTTTCGCGTATAAATTGCACGATAAACACTGCGTGCTATAGAGACGCATTTAATGTGACCGGGTTGATATGGAAACCAAACTTCACTGACTGGTGAGACAAACGTGCGACGAACGGACGGTCAGGATGACGTTTTGGCAGGAAAAACTGTTCAGAAAATGTAACGAAAATGTAACAGAATATTGTAGAAATGTAATGGAGTAGAAAGTATAATAATTTCTGCAAAATGTAACGAAGTAAAAGTACAAAGTATGCACTATTGATTCTACTTAAGTAAAGTATAGATACGTGAAAAATTTACTGAAGTAAAGTAACGAAGTATTTTTACTTCGTTACATTCCACCACTGACAAAATATACCAATAAATCTTATTATACCTATAAAATAGATTTGACTCAGCACACTTCTTTTTCACAAGGGTTCGCCTTGATAAATAACTGTTGTGCTAACTGAGAAAAACTTGAATTTTGGAGATATGACAGGCCGAAATCTTTCATAATCACTGACACTTTCTGTTTTCCAGTTCTCACACAAACACACACACACACGCGCCGCTGGAGTTCCTGTCTGCACACCGCACGAGTCTTGTGACCCGAGAGAGCACGTACCAGGTCTGCCACCGGGGACTTCTTGCGGTTCTGCTTCTCCACCTGCACCTGCATCTTGGCCATGGGTTTGGCCATCGCGAGCGCCAGCTTGGCCTCGGCCTGCAGCTTCTTCTGCCGGCTCAGGAAGTCCATGTCCTCCAGAGACTCGCAGTCGTCCTCCGTGGTGTCTCTGTCCGAGTAGGACGAGCTCTGCTTGCTCTGAGGACAGAAGACAAAGATCAGACACTGCTTCTTCTGACCGACCGCACATGCAGCACACCAGGCAAGAGTGATCTAAGGCCGTGTGTCCACCAAAGTGTTTTTACCCAGCTCAAAACGCTAGACGCTCTGCTGAAACGCCTAGCTGTGGCGCTCGAGAGCGTTTTGGCAGCGCAGCGTTTTTTCAGTTGAGATGATTTGTTGCTATGATACAGAATATCCGCAGCACAGTTTACTTGTGACTGATTTTGCAGATAATTTGTTTCATGCTAAAAAATTATTTTACATCCATTTTGTTGGGTTAGCTCTGCTGGTTGACGTCGTTGTACAGAAAGAATGTTGTGACAGTTGGTCGGTGTGATATTAGCCCCGCCCCTCCTCCACTGTGATTGGACGGCTGGGTATATAGTGACAGTGATGAGCGCTGCGTTTTACCCAAAGTTGAACATTTTTTAACTCTCGGCGACCAGTAAAAAACGCCGCGCGCTCAACGCTTCAGCGTGAAAAAAACGCTCAGCGCCTCGTTATGCTCATGGCGTTTAAAAAACATGGCGCTTCCATTGAAAACATTGAAAAAACGCTTTGGTGGACACACAGCCTAACTGTGCGTTACTTCCTAATGTAAGACAAAAGTGTATCAACAGCATAATAAAGTTGTGTTGAAATATGAACATGAATGTGTATGTGTGTGTGTGTACAACTATCTTTGTGAGGACCGGTTTGAGTTTTAGACTATCGGAGTGAGGACAGAGAGAGTAAAGTGAGGACATTTTGGCTGGTCCTCCCCACACAGCAACACAGTGTCGGCCCAGATCCGGCCCACATCTGGCACACTTGATTTCACACTGCCCAGATTGGGCCGGATCTGAGGATGTGTTTTGGATGATTGGATCACAAGTAGACGAAGGAGACACATTCCCGTTTACACCTGGTGTTTTAATCTGTCTCTTTTGTCCACTTTCAGCCACTCCTCAATCATCAATCAATCAACTTTTATTTATATAGCCCAATAAAAGCAACAGTAGTTGACCATTGTGCTGTACGACAGAATAAATATCTTAAAAACAAGACCGACCACAAAGCAAATGATAAAGGGAGTTTACATCAGAAACACCAATTTGACAATTCAACATTAAAATCAAGGACAATTGTAAGCCAGTGAAAACAGGTAGGTTTTTAACTTATAATATTAACTTAGGATATTAGTCTTAAAGATACAGGAAGACTATTCCACAGTTTTGGACCAACAACAGAAAATGCACGGTCACCTCTCGTCTTCAGTCTTGATCTTGGAACCATCAACAATCTTTGTTGAGATGACCTCAATGATCTAGCACAGTTGTTTAATTTCAAAAGATCAGAAGGATAGTTTGGAGCTAATTTGTTTATGGCTTTAAAAAAAAAAAAGCAGAATTTTAAAATCAACTCTATAACAAACTGGCAGCCAGTGCAACGAACGCAGTATTGGGGTAACATGATCAAACTTCCTCGTGCCAGTCAAAAGTCTGGCTGCTGCATTATGAACATCTGAAGACGACTAATTTTGGATTGACTCATTCCAATATAAAGAGAATTGCAATAGTCAAGTCTAGATGAAATGAACAAATGGATCACTCTCTCGAACTCTGCAAATGTTAAAAAAAACTCTTAGCCTTAGATAATAGTCTTAATTGGAAGAAACTAGATTTGACTACGGCACTTATCTGTTTGTCAAATTTAAGAGCAGAATCAAAAATAACACCCAAGTTTGTCACTGAGTGTTTTACATAGGGGGCCAAAATCTCCTAGGGTGACCAACTGTCCTGTTTTCCCAGGACATGTCCTGTTTTCATATAACAATATAACAAATTTCTATCCATACAGAGGAGGCATAACCTACTTTAAATGTATTGAAATTAATAAGGTTTCTTTGAGTAAACTTCGAGTATCATTTGAGTAGGCCTATCTGTTTGCCGGGCCGAGTGTCCTGGTTTTTCAGGACAAAATATGGTCACCCTAAAATCTCCCAGGTCACCATCGGGAGTAACAGAGAACCTGAAGGCCCAAAAACGATAACATCAGTTTTGCTCTCGTTAAGATGCAGAAAATTTGAGGAAAACCAGGACTTAACATCAGACACGCACGCTGATAATAAGCTTAGGCCCTTTCCATCATTTTTCTTTAGATAAATCTGGGTGTCATCAGCATAAAGATGGAATGACACCCCATGTTTAGAGAAGATAGTCCCCAGAGGAAGCAAATACAAGCAGAACAGAGCTGGCCACAGAACAGAGCCCTGAGGGACTCCATAATCCAAAACAGAAACAGAAGAAGAAAACCCATCTAGACAAACAGAAAACGTTCTAGCATTCAGATAGGACTTAAACCAATCTAAAGTGCAGCCTTCAATACCCACACATTGTTCAAGTCGTGAGATAAGAATTTTGTGGTCCACAGTATCAAAGGCAGCACTTAAATCCAAGAGTAGGAGATTCACAGAATCCTCTGAGTCAACAGACAATAAAATATCATTAAAAACTTTTAATAAAGCGGACTCAGTACTGTGGTATTTTCTAAACCCAGATTGGAATTTTTCAAAAACACTATTTAACTCCAAATGACTCTGTAGTTGTTCCAAAACAACTTTCTCTAAAATTTTTGAAATAAAAGATAGATTTGAAATCGGTCTATAATTGGAAAGTATGGTTGGGTCAAGATTGGGTGTTTTAAGCAGGGGTTTTACTCCTGTCCTGGTTCACCGAGAGGAGGGTCTATGGGCGGGTGAATTAACACATGAGCGTTTTGTAGTGGAAATTTTAATATTCATTGATCAGTAATAGTGGAATCCAAGTGTACCAGATGTGGGCCGGATCTGGGCCGACACTACACCATAATGCCAAAAGTTTTGGTAGTCTGCCTTTACATGAACTTTAATGACATCCCATTCCTGATCCGTATGGTTTAATATGGAGTTAACTCTTCTGGGAAGACATTCCATAAGGTTCAGGAGTGTGTTCATGGGAATCTTTCACTATTCTTCTACTATTCTTCCATTTGTGAGGTCCGGCACTGATGTTGGATGAGAAGACCTGGCTCCCAGTCTCCAAAAATCATTTCTGTCGGGTTGAGGTCAGCACTCTGGAGCAGGGGCGTCGCTAGGCCCTTTTTTATTTCTGCCTAGCCCCCCTAAAAATGTGTGATTAATGTAGGCTACACAAATTCATGTTCGCTTCAGTCTTATAATCAAATTCAGCGCTTTCTTTATTACCTAGCTTTAGTAGCTTTCAGTAAATAAACGCGTCTGAGAAAATGATTCATAGGCAAAATCAACCTCAGTTGACCCTATGTTTACTTTCTTCACTGACAGATAAAAATGAAAAGCCTATATCAGTCAAAGCTGAGCTTTAGGAGGGGAAGAGACAGGGCAAGATAAAAACAGAGAGAAAAAGAGTGTGATGCTGATGAGGAGAGAAAAATAATCAGCTGCCCACTGACATGGTTTTAAAGCTGTTATCCAATTTTTTTGGCCTTCAGAACATCTTAAAATGCACATATGTAGATCAGAGAAATCAAAATTTTCTCGGGGAACCCCCGAACCCCCTTATCTGACCCTACCTCACATTTGGGACCACAGTGATTATAAAGCCCTGCCTTTGCATGGTAATGAAACTGGTTAATAGTGAGCATTAGATCCTAAACTAAAGTGTTCCCTTTTTTAATTATTTTTAAAAAAAATCATACCCTCATTGGGGGTCTTACCCCCCCTAAAATGAAAATGCTAGTGACGCCCCTGTCTGGAGGCCAGTCCAGTTCCTCCACAAACATAACTCCTCATCCGTGTTTACGCTCCTGCTTTGTGCACTGGAGCGCAGTCATGCTGGATCAGGAACATCCACAAACTCTTCCCACTAAGTGGAGCATGAAATTGTCCAAAATGTCCAATGCATGCCTAGTGCCTGATTCATACACCTGTGCCATGGAAGTGACTGAACACCTGAATTTAATGATTTGGAGGAGAGTCCCAATACTTCTGGCAATATAGTGTATTGGTCTGGTGTAGTGTGTCAAAAAATGTTCTCACAAAAATAGATAGAAGAATAAGTGAGTTTAAGTGTGTGTGTGTGCGAGTGTGTGTGTGTGTGTGTGTGTGTGTGTGTGTGTGTGTGTGTGTGTGTGTGTGTGT
Source organism: Chrosomus eos (assembly GCA_036326025.1). Classification (NCBI taxonomy): domain Eukaryota; kingdom Metazoa; phylum Chordata; class Actinopteri; order Cypriniformes; family Leuciscidae; genus Chrosomus; species Chrosomus eos. The sequence goes on along the minus strand of CM070825.1, from coordinate 3,817,293 downwards.
GTGTGTCTGTGTGTGTGTGTGTGTCCAGGGGGGATTCACACATGTGGTGTGTGCTGTAATGATTCAGGCTGATGATGATGCTTGTAAGGGTCAGTGTGTGCAAGTGTGTGTGTGATTCAGGCTGATGTGATGATGATGGTTGTCAGGGTTAGTGTGTGTGTGTGTGTGTATGTGTGTCGGCGGGGTCATTTCTCTGGCCGGTGACCCTCTCTGACTCATGCGTAACGTTACTGTAACCATCGCTGCTGGGAAGCCAAGGCTCTCGACCACATCCCAGATTCAGGGGCATTCTGGATGGGGCTGTTTCCAAAACTTGTTTGTGTGACCTCTGTGACACACAGGCGGCGAGAGTAAACATGTGTGTGTGTGTACCATGGGTGACAGCGGCGTGTCCAGGCTGGTCTCGGTCTTGCTGTCATCGGCGTCGCTGTCCTTGTCGCTGCCGCTGTCGTTGACGAAGCAGATCTGCAGGTTCATGCCGCTCTGAAGCCTGTGAAGACACTTACTTTATCAGTTTATGACCCAGGAGCAACCTAAACACGCTAACTGGTTTCATTCAAGTCATAAATATTGTTCAACTTCACTATATATGTCAGTTTACACCAACCAAGCTCATTTATATGGGTAGAAATAGCTCTTAAAAGTAATAATGTCAGGAAAGCTCTGTTTACAGTTTCTGCTGTGATTTATCAGTTTCACAGCATGTGCCCAGTGTTCCTGAAGACTCAAAGTAATGAAGGAGATTATTCATTACTTATTATATATTGTAACTATTCTACAAAGTAATGAAGGAGAAACTGACAGCAGTGGACACTGTATGAGCAGCAAGACGAGATCTGGAAACACGGATCAGAAGAGCTGGAGTCTGGCATGTGAACGCAGTTTCAATACTTTTAGCATTTAGCAAAAAAACATCAAATAAGAAAAACAATGTTAAAATGTAATGACTTTATAAAAGATGATTTAACATTTAGCCTAAATGGCTGTAAAAAAAGAAAAAAGTAATAATTGCACAATTATTTTCTACGATTGCAATCAGTTCCATGTTGAATGTCAGATCACCACTCATCTATAATATGAGATCAAGAGAGTCAATTCGATTTTTATCTAATACACATCACAACTCTTTCTCCAGCTTATTCATCACAGTACATGAAGACAATCGGTTTGCAAACGTTTCAGAAATGTTATGTTTAAATATGAATAATGGGTCAAATTCTTATGGAAGCTTGTTTCTGCCACAGACTGCAAAATAAAAAAGGTAACTGCAACTGTATATCGTAGAACTGCGTGAAATAAACTCGTAATTGTGTGTTATAAAGTCAGAATTGCATGATATAAACTCGTAATTGTGTGTTATAAAGTCAGAATTGCGTGATATAAACTCGTAATTGTGTGTTATAAAGTCAGAATTATGGATTTAAAGTCAGAATTATGAGATAGAAAGTCAGAATTATGAGATATAAAGTCAGAATTATGGATTTAAAGTCAGAATCTCATGATATAAACTCGTAATTGTGTGTTATAAAGTCAGAATTGCATGATATAAACTCGTAATTGTGTGTTATAAAGTCAGAATTGTTGTTATAAAAGTCAGAATTATAGAGATTAAGTCAGAAATTGCATGATATAAACTTGTAATTGTGTGTTATAAAGTCAGAATTGTGTTATAAAGTCAGAATTATGAGATAAAGTCAGAATTGCATGATATAAACTCGTAACATGTGTGTTATAAAGTCAGAATTATGAGATAAAGTCAGAATTGCATGATATAAACTGTAATTGTGTGTTATAAAGTCAGAATTATGAGATATAAAGTCAGAATTAGTGTTATAAAGTCAGAATTATGAAGATATAAAGTCAGAATTATGAGATAAAGTCAGAATTGCATGATATAAACTTGTAATTGTGTGTTATAAAGTCAGAAATTGTGTTTATAAAGTCAGAATTATGAGATATAAAGTCAGAATTGTGTTATAAAGTCAGAATTATGAGATATAAAGTCAGAATTATGAGATAAAGTCAGAATTGCATGATATAAACTTGTAATTGTGTGTTATAAAGTCAGAATTGTGTTATAAAGTCAGAATTATGAGATAAAGTCAGAAATTGCATGAATATAAATCTAATTGTGTTTGTTGTGTTATAAAGTCAGAATTATGAGATAAAGTCAGAAAATTGCATGATGATATAAACTTGTAATTGTGTGTTATAAAGTCAGAATTATGAGATATAAAGTCAGAATTGTGTTATAAAGTCAGAATTATGGATATAAAGTCAGAATTGCGTGATATAAACGGTAATTGTGTGTTATAAAGTCAGAATTATGGATTTAAAGTCAAAATTGCGTGATATAAACTCGTAATTGTGTGTTATAAAGTCAGAATTGTGTTATAAAGTCAGAATTATGAGATAAAGTCAGAATTGTGTTATAAAGTCAGAATTATGAGATAAAGTCAGAATTGCATGATATAAACTCGTAATTGTGTTATAAAGTCAGAATTGTGTTATAAAGTCAGAATTATGAGATAAAGTCAGAATTGCGTGATATAAAGTCAGAATTATGAAATATAAACTCATAATTGTGCTATAAAGTCAGAATTGTGTGATATAAACTCGCACTTGTAAGATAAAATGTTTTATTCTGTGGCGTAAACCAGCTTCCATAAATTCCTGTTTGATTTTGTTTACATACTGAAGGTTTTTACAGAGGGGATTTTTCATTTCTCTTTTTATTACTCCATACATCAAAAAAATATACAAAAAACAGCATTTTCACCATGTCGGGAATAAAAAGTTTGATACACCAGACGAGTTGTATGAAGAGACCGTCAGAATATAGAGAGGAATACAACTGTAAAGTTTGCTGTGTGTAAGTGTTTCTGACAGAACTTTTAAAGACATTGTAATTGAGATCTATAGACTTAAATGATATAAAATAATCATTAAAAAGTGTGTTTTGTGCGTTTGCTTTCCACTGCTCTGAAAGAGGACAACAACTCGCACTTGTGCAGTGCCTGAAAAAACATGGTTTGGTGTCTCGCTGTAAAAAAAAACATGGGGATTATTTATTGCTCAACAAAGAGTAAGGTTAAATCTGGACTGGAACCCAGTGGCGGGGGTAAACTGGGTCACAGTGTTAGTGGTTTACTGTAATAACTGCTGCATTAGTCAATCTGTCAACATGACAAAACAATGACCAGAAGTGCTCATGTGAAACAGAAAGTGACTGCAGTGATTGAGGCTAAAGTTGGATGTGTGTGTGCTGCTTCCCTATTAGGAAGAGTGTGTGTATCGGGATGAGCCGCTGAGGGGGAAACCCTTCGGTTCATAGAGAGTGTGTGTGAACACAGAAACGTGACGCCGCGACACGACTCTCACACTGCGGCCAGGGAAAGTTGAAGAAAAGGCCCGATGTCTGCAGATCTCCCCCCTCTCTCTCTCTCTTCTCTCTCTCTCTCTCTCTCTCTCTCTCTCTTTTCTCTCTCTCTCTCCTCTCCCTCACCCACATC
>CM070825.1:3796281-3811281 GCA_036326025.1 Chrosomus eos | reverse complement strand
AAAAAAAAAATGAATTATTGATATCAAAAATGCATAAACTGTGAATGAATAAAAGCTAAAATGGCTTGCCATAGCATGTTAAAGTTTTTTTTTTTTTATGCATGTTGAAGCAATTCTTGATTTATGGTTATTATTTACTGAGGGATTTGCATCCATATTGACCAGTATGTCCAGCTAATCAACATTTTAAATTCAATATAGCCCATAAATCAAAGTCAATCAATGTCAAATTGTCAATACATTGCTTTTCATCTTGCATAATTAGTGCAGTTGTTTAGAGTTTTTACTACACATTAACTGAGACTATAATCAGTGTCTTGTTTTAAAAGTGTGTATAATGTGTACTTTGATGAGGAGTGCCATCATTCACGCCCATATATTGTACAGTATGTCTGGTCTCCACATATATTTCTGCTTGAAAAATGCGCGTTTAACATGCACGCGCATATGAATGCATGATAACACACGCGACGGCGACGCGGTTATCTTTTCCGAGCCGTTGCACTTTAAAAAACACAATAGAAATGCACATAAACTTAACTTTACTTTGCTGACATCAAACTTGTGAACACAAGTTGAGAACACAAGTTTACCTGATTGTTGTTCCCGCCGCAATTCACTCTCTCTCTCTGTCTCTCTCTCTCTCTCTCTCTCTCCTCTCTCTCTCTCTCTCTCTCTCTCTCTCTCTCTCTCTCTCTCTCTCTTTTTGTGACCAGAAGGATAGTTTCGCTTAATTTTGTCATTGATGTTGTAAACATTAATTGACGCGCTATGACACGAGGGGGAGGCGGGGCCTTGAGTAATTTGCGGGGCCCTACGCAGCTTGCGTAGTGAGCGTATAGGGCGGATCGGCTCTGGTCTAAATTTTGTGTAGTAGGCACGGTGAAGGACTTTAAGTTGTATAAGGCTGAGGCGTGCACAAGAGGTTGATCCATTTACTCTATTAAGAGCCTCATCCCAAATTTCGTCAGGTATTTCAATTCCTATGTCCTTTACCCACTCTCCTCTTATTCTGTCAATTAAAACATCGTTTGAAGACATAACCATCTTATATATTGCTGCAATTTGACCTTTAAGCAAAGTAGGAGACTGTAGAATTTGATCAAATAGTAAAGGAGGAGGCAAGTCAGGAAAAGTTGAGCTCTGAGATTGAACAAAATGTCGAACTTGAAAGTAACGAAATAGGTTGGACTGTGACAATTGGAATTTCTCTGAGAGGTCATTAAAACTGGCAAAAGTGTTGTTTATATAAAAGTCACTACACCTGGCCAAGCCTACCCTCTGCCATCGTGCATACGTGAGATCTATTTTACCAGCAGGAAACAAATGGTTATTACAGAGAGGGCTTAGCATGGAAGAGTTGCTGAGTTTATGCCTTTGTCTAAACTGTGACCATATTTTAAGCGTAGAACATACAACTGGGCTTGAAGAGTATTTAGAGGGAGATAAAGGTATAGCTTCATTGTTATTAGAGCGGAAAGCGATGTAGAAATACAATTATTTGCCTCCGCCTTACACCAATCTACATCAGGAGAAGTATACCAACAAAGAATTTTTTGAAGATTTGCAGCCCAGTAGTAGCCCATAAAATTAGGAAGAGCTAAGCCTCCCTGGGGCCTTTGCCTTTCAAGAAGCTCCTTACGAATTCTAGGGTTCTTTCCCCCCCACAAGAAATGTTTTTGGGAGAAATACCGGAAGTGACTGAAATAAGTATAAGAATCTAGGTAAGATATTCATTTTTATACAATTTACTCTGCCTGCCAGAGACAAGTGTAATGCATCCCATCTCTGAAGATCAGACTTAATATTACTTATGAGTGGTAAGAAATTTTTGGCATATAAACCTGAGAATGTACGGGTAATATGGACTCCCAAATATTTAAAACCAGATTGAGAAATGCGAAATGGGATGGATGCAGCATTAATTTGTAAAGCAAGAGGGTCAATCAGGAAACATTCACTTTTAGAAAGATTAAGTTTGTATCCTGAAAAACTGCCAAAAACTGATAGCTTCTGAACTATTTTTGGGACATTTTCAACTGGATTTGAAATGTATAACAAAAGGTCGTCTGCATATAAAGAAACTCTGTGCTCCATCCCCATTCGATCAATGCCCTTTATAGACTGCATGGATTTAAGCATAATGGAAAGTGGCTCTATCGCTAATGCAAAAAGAAGAGGGCTTAAAGGGCAACCCTGTCTTGTGCCCCTTAATATTGGAAAAAATTGTGAACGTATTTTGTTTGTTATCACAGATACTTTAGGGTTAGAATACAGCAATTGGACCCAGGATATAAATTTTGGGCCAAAACCAAATTTTTCCAATACTGCGAATAGATAGCTCCACTCCACTCTATCAAATGCCTTCTCTGCATCCAGGGACACCACCACCTCTGGGGCGTCCCTGGATGCAGGAGAATACAAAATACCAAGAAGCCTCCTTAGGTTAGTAAATGACTGGCGACCCCTAATAAAGCCTGTCTGATCTGGGGATATTATTTCTGGTATAACAGTATCTATTCTAGAGGCTAACAATTTGACAAGAACTTTAACATCAACATTTAGCAGAGAGATTGGCCTGTAGGAATTGCACTCTAGTGGATCTTTTCCAGGCTTCAGGATGAGTGTTAGAAATGCTTCTGTGAGAGACTGTGGCAATTCTGTATTGTTTAAGGATTTCTCAAACATTTTCAGAAGAAGCGGGGCTAATTTGGGAGCAAAAGCTTTGTAAAATTCGACAGGATAACCGTCAGGGCCAGGGGTCTTGCCACTTTGCATTGCATTAATAGAATCTAAAATCTCTTGTAGCTCAATTGGTTGCTCTAATCTTTCTTTATGATCTGGATTGATTGTCTGGATATTTAAGTCATTCAAAAAGGTTGACATACCTGATATATCCCCACAAAATTCTGAAGTATATAAATTTGAATAAAATGTTTTAAAAGTTTCATTAATTTCTTTAGGATCCACTGTCAGTTGTTGTGATGTGTTGCGAATCTGTGGAATTAACCTGGAAGCTGATTGACACTTTATCTGATGTGATAATAAACGGCCCGCTTTGTCCCCATGTTCATAAAAATTCCCTTTAGACCAAAGCAGATTTTGTTGAGTTTTTTCAATTGATATCTGATCATATTGTGCTTTAATTTCCACTCTCTTTTTAAGCAGTTCTTCAGAAGGGGATAGAGATAGTTGTTGATCTAATTTTTCTATCGAATCAATTAGTTGATGTAGTTTTGCATTTTTCTTTTTATTACTGGATACTGAATAAGATATAATTTCACCTCTGATGACAACTTTAAATGTCTACACACACACAATTATTAGAGAACTTAAAGTCCCCATGAAATCAAAATGGACAGTTCTTATTTTTATATGTTCTTATATATTCTTTACTGTATGATTTATGGCTGCATATCATTATAATAATCTTGAATCAGAATCAGTTCCTCTTGCAGCCTCTCTTCTCTGATGACTAGGGCGGGGCTATAACCTGTCACTCACATGAGATCCGCCAATAGCAAACCACAACCGTCCAATCAATTCCCCACAGACACAGTCAAGCCCCGCCCACATGTGCTCTTGTTCAGGAAGCGTTTCACTCGGATATAGGACACAATGGAGGTGAAAAGACCAGCACAACTTTTTTAATTTCATAATTACTTTTAATAAATACTATTTTCTTTGAAATATGGTTAAAGTGTACTGATGAATGTACTGGCAAGGATTTATGATCAACTAAAAACATACTTCAATGTCAGTTCAATTGAAACTTGTGTCATGTATTTAAATATATTTGCAATTACACATTTGTAATTGAGTTTCAATGTAATATTGAATAAAACACTACAGTTCAAATTATACTTAAGTACATCACATGTGCTTTAGTGTTAGTCAGCATCAAAATAAGTGCACTTATTTAAAGCACAACAAAAGATTATTAAAAAATGATGTAAATTAACTTTAAAGTAAAACATTATTACGATGTTGACTATTTAAAAGTGTACTTAAGTGTGTTAAGAAACAGTCCTGTACGTCTTGAAGTGCACTCAAGTGATGTTTTATTTCATTAATACCATGTGATCTGCAGGTACCGTTTTAAAAATATTATTTTGTGATGTGAAGTACACTACAAGTGCACACTAATGAGTTCAGGTCTGTGTTTTTGTGCAGGACAGACAAGTGTTTGTGTTTTTCTTCTGTGTCACTGCATGTGTGTGTGTGTTGCATTAGTGTATTTTCACCGGAATTACTGAACAAACGTCTTCATTAACATACATGTGGCCATATACTGTATAATGTACTCAATATCGTACACTACAACACACACAATCAGTTTTGTCATGTGAATATGCTGCTTAAAGGGTGAGTTTTGTATTTCTGACACACAAGACCCAGATATCCATGTTTATTTGTGTGTTTCGCAGCGTCTGGCTGACTTTCCACAAGTGTTTCCATCTCCACATCCTCATGCATGACATCACTTCCTGTGGGGGGGGGGGGGGGCTTCAGATGTGCAGTCAGATGATGATGATGATGATGCTCCTATGAATGCAAGCAGATCCGGTACACAACCGATAACTGGAGTAAATCCGGACAACCTAACCCTCTCCACACACTAACCCTAACGTAAATCTTTCTGCATTTTTTCAAAAAATAAATCTTTATTTTTACGTTTTTTTTTTTTTTTTTTTTTACAAAATGAAGACATCCCCAAAAGGGTTTTTTGGGGGGGTTTTTTGTCAGGTTTAGCTCATAAGATCAAAATATGGTTAATATGGTATATACAATTGTTCAAAAATATGGTTAAGTAGGCACAGGCACAAGAATGAAAGCTTTGTGTGTTTCTCATTATCTGTGAGAGTGTTTTGTCTGCTGGATCAGAGCACAGGAAGTGACCGACGTTCACTACTGAGCCCAGAGGATTATGGGTGATTTAAACTGGCTTACCAGTGTATCGTCCACATCCGCCTACCTGAACTAAATATATATACATAGCCCACTCTCTACTACAGGACTCTGATTTCATCGTCTGTGATCACACCACACAACACAACACACACACACACACACACACACACACACACACACACACACACCTCACTAAAGAAATCAGGACTTATCTGCGTAAATATAAAAACTCAATCACTTCTGCAGCTTCTTTATACAGTCAATTATACTATTGAGTGTTATAGACAATAGCAGTTATTGTGAACAATTAAGATATAAGCATTGACAACTGCACTATATGTATCATCATAATTGCTTTAACAACATGTGAGCTGACATTGAGTGTCACACATTTTGAAAACACTAAAACACAGTCACTCATTGTTAGAATGACTTCAAATTGAAATTTATGGAGCAAATAATCCCCTGTGTGAGATTCTCTCATCAATACTGTCTGTTTTAGCTCTATTTCACCACATAAAATAGTTACAAACAAATTGTCACAGCTGGGTTGGAAAGATGAGGTGAATAGTTTTAATTGCAGCTGCTTAACTTTATTTACAAGAACATAGAAGAAACAAAACACGCAACACTCTTAGACATTAACTGAACAACCAAGCATATCACGACGATAACGGACAATGACCAGAACAAAGCAACGGACTTAAATGGACCAAACTAGTTAACCGCAGGTGTAATTGAATCAGTAGCCAAGGCAAAAGCATGGTAATTAACACAAAAAACTAAAGGAAACATGCGCCAAACACAGGAAAACAGATGATAGTCCTGACATTAGGTCCCAGGGCACCGGTAGACTGAGGCGTAGACTGAGGCGAAAAGCCCGGCCGGAGCTGAAGGGGTTGAGGGACGAGGAAGCCCGGCCGGAGCTGAAGGGGTTGAGGGACGAGGAAGCTCGGAGGAGCTGAAGGGGTTGAGGGACGAGGAAGCCCGGCGGAGCTGAAGGGGTTGAGGGACGAGGAAGCCCGGCCGGAGCTGAAGGGGTTGAGGGACGAGGAAGCCCGGCGGAGCTAAAGGGGTTGAGGGACGAGGAAGCCCGGCGGAGCTGAAGAGGTTGAGGGACGAGGAAGCCCAGCGGAGCTGAAGGGGTTGAGGGACGAAGAAGCCCGGCCGGAGCTGAAGGGGTTGAGCGACGAGGAAGCCCGGCAGAGCTGAAGGGGTTGAGGGACGAGGAAGCCCGGCGGAGCTGAAGGGGTTGAGGGACGAGGAAGCCCGGCCGGAGCTGAAGGGGTTTAGGGACGAGGAAGCCCGGCCAGAGCTGAAGGGGTTGAGGGACGAGGAAGCCCGGCGGAGCTGAAGGGGTTGAGCGACGAGGAAGCCCGGCAGAGCTGAAGGGGTTGAGGGACGAGGAAGCCCGGCCGGAGCTGAAGGGGTTTAGGGACGAGGAAGCTCAGAGGAGCTGAAGGGGTTGAGGGACGAGGAAGCCCGGCCGGAGTTGAAGGGGTTTAGGGACGAAGAAGCCCGGCCGAAGCTGAAGGGGTTTAGGGACGAAGAAGCCCGGTGGAGCTGAAGGGGTTGAGGGACGAAGAAGCCCGGCGGAGCTATAGGGGTTGAGGGATGAGGAAGCTCAGAGGAGCTGAAGGGGTTGAGGGACGAGGAAGCCCGGCCGGAGTTGAAGGGGTTTAGGGACGAGGAAGCCCGGCTGAGCTGAAGGGGTTGAGCGACGAGGAAGCCTGGCGGAGCTGAAGGGGTTGAGGGACGAGGAAGCCCGGCAGAGCAGAAGGGGTTGAGGGACGAGGAAGCCTGGTGGAGCCGGAGGGACGAGGAAGCCCAGAGGAGCTAAAGGGGTTGAGGGACGAGGAAGCCCGGCGGAGCTGAAGGGGTTGAGGGACGAGGAAGCCCGGCCGGAGCTGAAGGGGTTTAGGGACGAGGAAGCCCGGCCGGAGCTGAAGGGGTTGAGGGACGAGGAAGCCCGGCGGAGCTGAAGGGGTTGAGCGACGAGGAAGCCCGGCAGAGCTGAAGGGGTTGAGGGACGAGGAAGCCCGGCCGGAGCTGAAGGGGTTTAGGGACGAGGAAGCTCAGAGGAGCTGAAGGGGTTGAGGGACGAGGAAGCCCAGCCGGAGTTGAAGGGGTTTAGGGACGAAGAAGCCCGGCCGAAGCTGAAGGGGTTTAGGGACGAAGAAGCCCGGCGGAGCTGAAGGGGTTGAGGGACGAGGAAGCCCGGCGGAGCTATAGGGGTTGAGGGATGAGGAAGCTCAGAGGAGCTGAAGGGGTTGAGGGACGAGGAAGCCCGGCCGGAGTTGAAGGGGTTTAGGGACGAGGAAGCCCGGCTGAGCTGAAGGGGTTGAGCGACGAGGAAGCCTGGCGGAGCTGAAGGGGTTGAGGGACGAGGAAGCCCGGCAGAGCAGAAGGGGTTGAGGGACGAGGAAGCCTGGTGGAGCCGGAGGGACGAGGAAGCCCAGAGGAGCTAAAGGGGTTGAGGGACGAGGAAGCCCGGCAGAGCTGAAGGGGTTTAGGCACGAGGAAGCCCGGCTGATCTGAAGGGGTTGAGGGACGAGGAAGCCCAGCGGAGCTGAAGGGGTTTAGGGACGAGGAAGCCCGGCGGAGCTGAAAGGGTTGAGGGACGAGGAAGCCCGGCCGGAGCTGAAGGGGTTGAGGGACGAGGAAGCCCGCGGAGCTGAGGGGGTTGAGGGACGAGGAAGCCCGGCAGAGCTGAAGGGGTTGAGGGACGAGGAAGCCCGGCGGAGCTGAAGGGGTTGGGGAACGAGGAAGCCCGGAGGAGCTGAAGGGGTTGAGGGATCAGGAAGCCCGGCGGAGCTGAAGGGGTTGAGGGATGAGGAAGCCCGGCGGAGCTGAAGGGGTTGAGGGACGTGGAAGCCCGGCGGAGCTGAAGGGGTTGGGGAATGAGGAAGCCCGGAGGAGCTGAAGGGGTTGAGGGATGAGGAAGCCCGGCGGAGCTGAAGGGGTTGAGGGACGAGGAAGCCCGGCGGAGCTGAAGGGGATGGGGAACGAGGTGTCCGGACGTCTGTGGCGCAGGCAGAGCGACGACTGACCAAGGTGGAGCGGAGGGACGAGGAAGCCGGTTCTGGGTGGAGATGACGGTTCTGGGTGGAGCCGATGGCTTGACAGGCCCAGGAGGAGTGTCAGGAAGGGAGGAGCCACTGGATTGAATTCACTGGCTGGAATTCTCAGGAAAGGAAAGGAAAATCTTTGGTTACTTGAACAGGAGCTGAAGGCCTGAAGAAATGGCACTATACACTCACTCTCCCAGTCTATGAGCAGTTCGTCAGCTGTTGTTGAGGGAGTTGGGCTTCACGACATTCCCTCATACTTCAGCAGTAATCCCAGGGGCACAGGCAATGTTGCTGGCTCACACACCTGGTCAGACGATCCATTGGGCTCTGGGAAAATGTGTGGATCGTGAAGGGGGAACCGCTGTGGTGGAGTACCTACTCCACATCCTCCATGACAGTCCCTAGAGGCTTGTTTCTGGGCAAGCATGCTCTCGTCTCCACATTAAGGCTTAACATTATTTACAAGAGTTTAAAAGAAACAAAACACTCAACACTTTCTGAAATTAACAGAACAACCAAGCATTTCAACATGGTAATAAACACACCTGAGAAAACTAGAACAAAGGAAACATGCACCGAAAACAGGAAAACAGAAAATAGCCCTGACACAAATCCACAACCATCACAATCATAACTGAATGAATCTGGGCACTAATACAGTTCACTTGAAGGAGGGAATGAAAACAAGTGAGTGAATTCGGACAGCCTTTGAGCGTCATCAGCTATACACTCGTTATTGCAGTGCATTGTGGGATGAGTGCACTCAATAAAGCCACTATGGTTTCGGACACCACTACTAATGGCTGTTCCCTCAAATAACGCCCTATTTGAAGGTATACAACCATTTGGCAAAAAGAAATAATACTAAAAAACATTAAGAGTACTTAACGCATGAATTAAATAAGGATTCAGTTGTCGTAGCCTGAGGAAGAGTGTCACTGATTGACTGAACTTTATTTGTTGACTCGTTCTCGTTACACAGCGACGGTATTATCTCTGTGTTTACATCAGAGCATATGAGCGGAGTGGAGCGTGAGAATCTCAGCTCCTCGCTCACGGAACTGTTCACCCCTCCGCTCCGCCGCTCAAAGCCACATCAGGCCGCTCCGCTCATTATCGCTCAGCGCTCAACGCAGCTTGCTTCGCGCTCCACTCAAATTGCCCACCGCTCGCTCCAAAAAAGGAAAAAAATCTGCATGTACTTCACTTTTAGCTTAGACCACAGGCTTACCTCCCAAAGAACTAAAGAGCAACAACAACATTTTCCATATTGAAATGTTTTATTTCAAATTACAAATTAGGCCTAGCCTATGTAAAAAGGAATATAGCCTATACAAAAAGTCATGTAAATTAAACGAATAAATTGACCTAATAATATGAATAAAAATTATATAAACGAAAATATACATAAAAGTTTTAAAAGTAGGCTAAATTAACTATTAGGCCAGAATTTTGATAACTGAATTTTTGCGCAACGCGCACGATTAAAATTTGAATTGGCTTATAGCCTATCCATTGTACACACAAACTGCTGTAAAATTAAACGAATAAATGGGCCTAATAATATTAATAAAAATTATATAAACAAAAATATAAAAAAATATAGGCCTACATAAACGTTTTAAAAGTAAATTAACTATTAGGCCAACATTTTGATAACTAAACCTTTGCACAGCGCGCACGATTAAAATTAAAATTGGCTTATATCAATTGGGCCTAATTATATGAATAAAAATATACAGGCTATAGGCCTACTGTAGGCTACATCAAAATTTTAAATGAACTATTAAAAGTAGGCTAAATGAACTATTAGGCCAAAATTCGTATAACTGAACTTTTGCGCAGAGTGCATGTGGATTACAATTTGAATTGGCTTATGTAGTCAAACTTAAAAAAGAAAGAAAGAAAATTAATTGCTTTCCTTATCTACAGTTCTTTTGAGTTCACCTTCAAGAACACAAGTTGGGCAATGTCTGAGCTAGGCTTCAGACTCATGCGGTGGTTGCGGAGAAAACCCTCTCTGCAGATCCGCTTGGGATGCTGAACACAATGTGAGCTTCTTTAACCAGGCGGGGGAAAGACGTGGAGTCAGACTCGTGGTGTGAGCGGAGCGAAATTGGAGCGGGAAATAGGTCGACGCTCCGTCCTTTTAAAAATGCCGCTCTGCGCTCCCGCTCCACTCCGCTCACATGCTCTGGTTTACATGTAACCAGTGCACTACTGACATGTCAAGACACACACATTCACAGATCACGTCACTATACATCAGATCACGTCACTATACATCAGATCACGTCACTATACAGATCACGTCACTATACATCAGATCACGTCACTATACATCAGATCACGTCACTATACATCAGATCACATCACTATACAGATCACGTCACTATACATCAGATCACGTCACTATACATCAGATCACGTCACTATACATCAGATCACGTCACTATACAGATCACGTCACTATACATCAGATCACGTCACTATACAGATCACGTCACTATACATCAGATCACGTCACTATACACCAGATCACGCCACTATACATCAGATCACGTCACTATACATCAGATACCGTCACTATACATCAGATAACGTCACTATACATCAGATCACGTCACTATACACCAGATCACGTCACTATACACCAGATCACGTCACTATACACCAGATCACGTCACTATACACCAGATCACGTCACTATACAGATCACGTCACTATACACCAGATCACGTCACTATACACCAGATCACGTCACTATACAGCAGATCACGTCCATCATCGATCATCACATACACAGATCACGTCACTATACACAGATCACGTCATATCAGACAGTCATACAAGATCACGTCACTATACATCAGATCACGTCACTATACACTCAGATCACTCACTATACATCAGATCACGTCACTATACATCAGATCACGATCACTATACATCAGATCACGTCACTATACATCCAGATCACGTCACATATACATCAGATCACGTCACTATACATCAGATCACGTCAACTATACAACTCAGTCACTATACATCAGATCACGTCACTATACACCAGATCACGTCACTATACAGATCACGTCACTATACAGATCATGTCACTATACATCAGATCACGTCACTATACACCAGATCACGTCACTATACAGATCACGTCACTATACAGATCATGTCACTATACATCAGATCACGTCACTATACACCAGATCACGTCACTATACATCAGATCACGTCACTATACAGATCATGTCACTATACATCAGATCACGTCACTATACACAGATCACGTCACTATACATCAGATCACGTCACTATACACAGATCACGTCACTATACATCAGATCACGTCACTATACATCAGATCACGTCACTATACATCAGATCACGTCACTATACATCAGATCACGTCACTATACATCAGATCACGTCACTATACAGATCATGTCACTATACACAGATCACGTCACTTACATCAGATCACGTCACTATACACAGATCATCACTATACACAGATCACGTCACTATACATCAGATCACGTCACTATACATCAGATCACGTCACTATACATCAGTACTCATCTCACACTATAACAGATCACGTCACTATACACAGATCACGTCACTATACATCAGATCACGTCACTATACACAGATCACGTCACTATACCAGATCCGTCACTATCTATACAAGATCATCACTATACATCAGATCACGTCACTATACACCAGATCACGTCACTATACATCAGATCACGTCACTATAAGATCAGTCACTATACATCAGATCACGTCACTATACACAGATCACTCACTATACATCAGATCACGTCACTATACACAGATCAGTCACTATACACAGATCACGTCACTATACACAGATCACGTCACTATACATCGATCACGTCCTATACCAGATCAGTCACTATACATCAGATCACGTCACTATACACCAGATCACGTCCTATACATCAGATCACGTCACTATACATCAGATCACGTCACTATACATCACGTCACTATACACAGATCACGTCACTATACATCAGATCACGTCACTATACAGATCACGTCACTATACATCAGATCACGTCACTATACAGATCAGTCACTATACACAGATCACGTCACTATACACAGTCACGTCACTTACATCAGATCACGTCACTTACAGATCCTATACACAGATCACGTCACTATACACCAGATCACGTCCTATACACGATCACGTCCTATACATCAGATCACGTCACTATACACAGATCACGTCACTATACTCAGATCACGTCACTATACATCAGATCACGTCACTATACAGATCACGTCACTATACACAGATCACGTCACTATACACCAGATCAGTCACTATACATCAATCACGTCACTATACATCAGATCCGTCACTATACATCAGATCAGTCACTATACACAGATCACGTCACTATACACCAGATCACGTCACTATACATCAGATCACGTCATATACACAGATCACGTCACTATCATCAGATCACTCACTATACATCAATCACGTCACTATACACAATCACGTCACTATACACAGATCAGTCACTATACATCAGATCACGTCACATACATCAGATCACGTCACTATACACAGATCATCACATACATCAGATCACGTCACTATACACAGATCACGTCACTATAACCAGATCACGTCACATACATCAGATCACGTCACTATACAGATCACGTCACTATACCAGATCACGTCTCTATACACCAGATCACGTCCATACACCAGATCACGTCACTATACATAGATCACGTCACTATACACCAGATCACGTCACTATACACAGATCACGTCACTATACATCAGATCACGTCACTATACAGATCACGTCACTATCACCAGATCACGTCACTATACACCAGATCGTCACTATACACAATCACGTCATATACATCAGATACGTCACTATACATCAGATCACGTCACTATACATCAGATCACGTCACTATACACCAGATCACGTCACTATACACAAGATCACGTCACTATACATCAGATCACGTCACTATACACCAGATCACGTCACTATACATCAGATCACGTCACTATACATCAGATCACGTCACTATACAGATCACGTCACTATACACCAGATCACGTCACTATACACCAGATCACGTCACTATACATCAGATCACGTCACTATACATCAGATCACGTCACTATACATCACATCACTATACACCAGATCACGTCACTATACATCACATCACGTCACTATACATCAGATCACGTCACTATACATCAGATCACGTCACTATACACCAGATCACGTCACTATACACCAGATCACGTCACTATACATCAGATCACGTCACTATACACCAGATCACGTCACTATACAGATCACGTCACTATACATCAGATCACGTCACTATACACCAGATCACGTCACTATACATCACATCACGTCACTATACATCACATCACGTCACTATACATCAGATCACGTCACTATACACCAGATCACGTCACTATACATCAGATCACGTCACTATACAGATCACGTCACTATACACCAGATCACGTCACTATACATCAGATCACGTCACTATACATCAGATCACGTCACTATACATCAGATCACGTCACTATACACCAGATCACGTCACTATACATCAGATCACGTCACTATACACCAGATCACGTCACTATACAGATCACGTCACTATACATCAGATCACGTAACTATACACCAGATCACGTCACTATACAGATCACGTCACTATACATCAGATCACGTCACTATACATCAGATCACGTCAGATCATTGATTTTTTCATTTAAAAAATATCTATATCCATATTGATGTATTTCTGTGACAAACTGCACATTCTGAGACTCAATGAATGGATCAGAACAGACACACCCTCAATATCATGGGAGAAATACTGCACACACACACACACACACACACACACACACACACACACACACACACACACACACACACACACACACACACACACACACACACACACACACACACACACACACACACACACACACACACGAGAGAGATACATCCTCATTATGAGTAAATAATGAAGGCCAAGAGACACATGAGAGAGACAGTGTGTGAGGCTGTGCAGGGAACAGTGAGGTGTAAATAATGTGTTTGTGTGTGTGTTGTGTGTGTGTTCAGGCGGAGACACAGACAGGCCGGCACCAGTCATCTCCATGCGGGCGGTTGCCTGGATACCAGCCTAATCATGGGGCCCCTGGAGGATTGGGCCCCGTCCCCAACACACACACACACACACACACACACACACACACACACACACACACACACACACACACACACACACACACACACACACACACACACACACACACACACACATAGCTCAGGCTGTCATATATCTGCGCTCCTGTAAATCTCTCTCTCTGCTCATACTCTTCATTATCAGTGTTTCTGTTTCCTCTCTCGCTGTTCTTCCGGTCTCTCGTTTCCTCTCTGCTCCTCATCCCTGTTTCCTTCCCGTCGGAGCCGTGTGCTCATGGACACACATCTGAGTCTGGCCTGCGTTATCTACTGTATTATCTCATCTCTGTCTTGTTTTCCAGTGCAAAAATCGATAAAAAACAAATAACTATCGTATCGCACAATATCTGTGCTTGCAAATGAGTTTCAACCTTTTATTAGCAACGTTTGGGTCTCACGGCCTTCATCAAGCATATACACACATGCATGTGGTTATTTTAAAAGTGATTGAGTTTGAATGTGTGTGTATGCTTGATGAAGGTCGTGAGACTGTAATGTTGCTAATAAAAGGTTGATACTCATTTGCAAGCACAGATAGTGTGCGGGAGGTCTTTGTTTTTATAGATATTTGACCTATTGATATGGTCTTTTCGCCACACACATATCTGTGTGTGTGTGTGGTGTGTGTGTGTGTGTGTGTGTGTGTGTGTGTGTGTGTGTGTGTGTGTGTGTGTGTGTGTGTGACGCGTCTGCTAATC
>CM070825.1:3761281-3791281 GCA_036326025.1 Chrosomus eos | reverse complement strand
TAATATATACTTCAATGTGATTTCTTTTGAAACTTGTATGTCATGTATTTAAAAGATATATGTAATTACACATTTATAATAATAAAGGTGTAATTTAGTACATTTGAAATATATTAAGTAAATTTAATATTGAATAAATATATAAATATTATACTGTTAAATTACAGTCAAGTACTTCACATGTGCTTGAGTGTTAGTCAGGATCAAAATAAGTGCACTTTAAAGCACGACAAAACATTAAAACATATTTATTATTTATTTATTATTAAAACATAATGATGTAAAATGCAAAAGTGTGCTCTCTTTAAGTACACTAAAGTGCCTATGCACATTCAATAGTGCACTTCTTTTTCACAGGAGAAGCTCAAATATACCAATTTTAACTATACTAAATATTCATATACTGTAGTATTTCAGACCTTACAGAAATCATCATCTTCTTCCGCTTATCCGGGGCCGGGTCGCGGGGGCAGCAGTGTAAGCAGAGATGCAGAGACTTCCCTCTCCCTCCAGCTCTTCCGGGGGGACACCGAGGCTTCCCAGGCCAGCAGGGAGACATGATCCCTCCAGCGTGTCCTAGGTCTTCCTCGGGGTCTCCTCCCGGTGGGACGCACCCGGAACACCTCCCCGGGAGGCATCCGAAACAGATTCCCGAGCCGCCTCAGCTGGCCCTCTCGATGTGGAGGAGCAGCGGCTCTACTCTGAGCTCCTCCCGAGTGACCCAGCTCGTCACCCTATCTCTAAGGGAGCGCCCAGCCACCCTGCGGAGCAAGCTGATTTCGGCCGCCCGAATCCATGATCTTGTCCTTTCGGTCATGACCCACAGCTCATGACCATAGCTGAGAGTAGGAACTCTCGTTCACCGGGGTGAACTCCAGCACATGGCGGCTGAGCTGGGGGGCAATAAGCAAACCCACACCAGCCCGCCGTCTCTCACCATGGGCAACTCCAGAGTGGTAGAGAGTCCAGCAATAAATCAAGCCGGGACCCCACCCTGGAGCCAGGGCTAGGGTTGGGGCTCGCATGCGAGTGCCTGGTGGCCGGGCCTCCCCCATTGGGTTTGAAGGAGTGACGTGGGGCTGCCCTCGCGTGGGCTAGGGCGGCAGTCGAAGGCGGGGGCCCCAACAACCCGATCCCTGAACACAGATACCGTCGTCTCTCACCATGGACAACTCCAGAGTGGTAGAGAGTCCTGCTTCTCTGTGCAGGAGTGTGGTTCCAGAGCCCAAACTGTGGGTGGAGGTGAGCCCGACTATCTCAAGTTGGTACCTCTCAACCTCCCGCACAAGCTCAGGCTCCTTCCCTGCCAGCGAGGTGAGGTTACACGTCTCTAAAGCCAGTTTCTGTGTCCAGGGATCGGGTTGTCGAGGCTCCCGCCTTCAACTACCGCCCGATCCACTATGCACCGGCCCCTTGCGGTGTCTACTGCAGGTGGTGAGCCCACGGGAGGACGGCCCCACATCACTCCTTCGGGCCCCATGGGGGGAGGCCCGGCCAGGGGCGTAGCACCAAATTTTGGGCCCTGGGTACAAACCATCTTGCTGGGCCCCCGTACCAAATACCACAGTGATACCAATGGGTGGGGTATTGCATTTTTATCATAAAAACACTTAAAATGTAGCCTAAACAAAATAAGCCACACTCTGATTAATATATTTTTGTTTTATTGTCAAAAGTACTACTTCTGAGATGACAAAAGGTCTAGCAGGTCTGAAACTGAAATATATGGCTTCAAATGGTTGCTTAAATATTTTTTATTGTCACAATACCTTTTTTAAAGTGTAGGCTAAGTACAAGTTAATTGATGATTATTTGTCTGTTTAAAATAAATGCAGACTATAGAATCACAGAGTACACTAACCGCCAAACTAGACATTCAGTCTTGAATTACGTTTTAAAATAAGTCATTTTCAATCATTAACATGTGCATTAAACTGAGAACAATCCAGTACTCAAGCGTGTGAGGGCTAATTTGCATAATAATGCGGTAAAATAGGCGCTAACAATCTGTGTTTTTGCGGGTGTTAAGATTTTGACAATGGAGGGAAATATGCAGTGTTTTCATGTAAACTTCTGACTCTAGGGAGAACTGCAGCAGCAGAGTAGACGAGCTGCGCCGCTGCCTGGAGTGGCAGTGTGTTGAGCTCCCAGCTCCGCCTCCGTCTGCTTCTCACTCCCTGTTATTTACCCAGAAACATTGTTTGCTCGCTATTTAAAGTATTGGTATATTATTCAAATAGAGTACATAAATGTATGCTATTCCACCTGGAGAGTAGATATTTATGTTAAAACAATGTCAATGCTCGATGATACATTTGGAGCTCACCTTTCTTTTAAAAAAAACTGAGTGAGCAACTGCATGCCCTCATTTGCCTTTCTCTCTTTAATCTTCTTTTCGTTTTCGAGCCCCTGATTTTCCTTTCATAAGGAAAGACATGACTTTTCCCCTCCCTTTCTAGTTGCTATCACGGCTCACTCTAGCTCCTGTCTCATCAACTGATTCACCGCAGGTGAATTTGGGTGCTCAACCCCCTCCACCCCAATAAGGTAGCAGTTCAAGCAGGAGCAGTTCAAGCAGTTCACGATAAGGTTCAAGTACATCCTGCAGAAATGTACTTCATAAATTGATTCCTCAGTCTGGACGGAGTAAGTCACATGTATCAAATGTGAGGCTTTCTCTTGGAGAAGTGCGGGATAAACAGCAGGGAGTTTAATCTGTCTGTGCCATCTGGCCCTCAGTACACATGAACCAGATTAACTCTCTCCTAACTCTCACACACACACACACACACACACACACACACACACACACACACACACACACACACACACACACACACACACACACACACACACACACACACACACACACACACACACACACACACACACACACACACACACTCAGCGCCCCCCCGCATAATCTCTGAATATGGCTAGATCATTTTATGAGAGTCATCATAGGTTATGTCAGGTAGATATGGCCCATCGTTTGTAAATTCTTTTTATAAAAATAAACACGTTACTCCTGATGCTTTTGAGATAGGCCCTGTCTCAGAGGAGAGGGTGAGATTGTGTCTATCAACATTGTCAACTAACAAAGCAACTGGACAGGACCTTATTCCTTCCAGATTTTTGAGTGATAGTGCCAATGTAATTTCTAGGGTACTCACCCACATAATAAATTTGTCTTTAAGTCAGGGTATCTTTCCAAGTGATATGAAAAGGGCTAGGGTAGTCCCCCTTTTTAAGAAAAATAGTAGATCAGATGTTGGTAATTATAGGCCTGTATCAATTTTGTCAGCCATATCGAAGGTGTTTGAGCGTTTGGTGTATGAGCAGGTTGAAGAGTATCTTGTCAAAAAAAATCTACTGTATGAACTTCAGTCGGGATTTAGAACAGCATACTCTACTGAAACCTGTCTTATTCATTTATGTGATTATATTAGAAAAAACTTTGATGAAGGAAAGTATGTGGGCATGATTCTTCTTGATTTGCAAAAAGCCTTTGATACTGTAAACCATGCAATATTACTATCAAAGCTACAAAGTATAGGCTTCAGAAATACTGCTGTGAAATGGTTCACCTCTTATCTCACTGGAAGAACTCAAGTATGTGATGTTGATGGGACCATATCAGATCCTCAGGATATTACTTGTGGGGTGCCCCTGTCACGTTTTGATGTATTTAGTTATGTTTTGAGATCTTGTTTCCCCCTGTCTTTGTGGTTTTTGGTTTAGTCCTGTTAAGTTTTCCCGCTCCTCGTTTGTGTTCAGTTTTATCACCTGTGTTCTGTTAATTATTCTATTATTCCTTGTGTATTTAAACCCTGTGTTTTCCCTCAGTGTTTGTCGATCTTCGTCAATGTATGGTTGTGTGTTAACCCTGAATTCCTGGAGTTTTGTTCTTGTTTGATTTTGGAAGTTTCATTTTGTTAATTAAAACTATTATATTGAAGCTCCCGTGTCCTCGTCTTCAGCTACCTGCACACAACCCTGACAGAACGATCGACCTACTAAAAGAAAAAGAAGATGAGCCAGAGGAGATGTAAACCGAGGAAGAACAAGGAGGTGGACCCCATTCACACACCTATCCTCTTCCAAGAGGAACTCTCTCTGGAGGAATATGCAGGGCTGTACATAGGTCTCTATGATGATGGGACTTTGGAGGAGGAAGAACTTACACAGAGTTTCTGGGGTGGACTGAAAGACCCACTAGCCCAGATAATTCTGGTAAGGGACCTCCATCTATCCTTCCTGGAGTTCGTGGATCACACACTGTGGGCGTGTGGATCCACATACCTCGTGGAGGATCTCCCACTCCAGCCAGTGCCAAGCCCGCCAGCCCCTGAGCCCATCACCTGCACGCCAGCCCCTGAGCCCATCACCTGCACGCCAGCGCCTGAGCCCATCGCATGCCCGCCAGAGCCCGTTGACCCAGAGCCAGAGCCAGAGCCCGTTGACCCAGAGCCAGAACCCGTTGACCCAGCGCCAGCGCCAGAGCCCGTTGACCCAGCGCCAGAGCCCGTTGACCCAGCGCCAGAGCCCGTTGATCCAGCGCCAGAGCCCGTTGACCCAGACCCCGTTGACCCAGCGCCCGTTGATGTCAAGTCAGTTCCCGATCCTGAGCCTGTCCTCCCCAAGAAAATTTTGGGGGGGCACTATACGCCTTCGCCGTGGCCGGCCAAAGATCCATGGAGGCCTGAAAAAATAGCACCACCGTGGCCACCTGAAGGGTCTTCACCGCCGTGGCCACCTGAAGGGTCTTCACCGCCGTGGCCACCTGAAGAGCCTGCACCACCACGGCCACCCGAAGGGTCTTCACCACCACGGCCACCCGAAGGGTCTTCACCACCACGGCCACCCGAAGGGTCTTCACCGCCGTGGCCACATGAAGGGTCCTCACCAGCACGGCCACCTGAAGGGTCTTCACAGCCGTGGCCACCTGAAGGGTCTTCACCGCCGTGGCCACGCCCACAGCCTGCACCGCCGTGGCCACGCCCACAGCCTGCACCGTCGTGGCCACGCCCACAGCCTGCTCCGCCCTGGCCACGCCCACAGCCTGCACCGTCGTGGCCACGCCCACAGCCTGCTCCGCCGTGGCCACGCCCACAGCCTGCTCCGCCCTGGAGGCTTCCCGGACCTGCACCATGCCCTCGTCAGCCTCCAGGGCGCCCACCCTCCCACCCCTTTGGATGTTATACGGCGCGAGGACGCGCCTTCGGGGAGGGGGGAGGTACTGTCACGTTTTGATGTATTTAGTTATGTTTTGAGATCTTGTTTCCCCCTGTCTTTGTGGTTTTTGGTTTAGTCCTGTTAAGTTTTCCCGCTCCTCGTTTGTGTTCAGTTTTATCACCTGTGTTCTGTTAATTATTCTATTATTCCTTGTGTATTTAAACCCTGTGTTTTCCCTCAGTGTTTGTCGATCGTCGTCAATGTATGGTTGTGTGTTAACCCTTAATTCCTGGAGTTTTGTTCTTGTTTGATTTTGGAAGTTTCATTTTGTTAATTAAAACTATTATATTGAAGCTCCCGTGTCCTCGTCTTCAGCTACCTGCACACAACCCTGACAGCCCCAAGGTTCAATCCTTGGCCCCCTTTTATTTTTAGTTTATATTAATGATATGCCAGCTGCAGTGAAATGTAAGCTGCTTCTATATGCTGATGACTCTGCATTGTTGGTCTCGGGGGATGATATCAATGAGATTGAGAAGACTCTAGGAAATGAATTAAATAGTGTTAGCAAGTGGCTTATAGACAACAGACTTTCAATACATCTGGGAAAAACTGAGTCCATTTTATTTGGAACAAAAAGTAAGTTGTCTAGAAAAAATGTACTTACGGTCACATGTAATGGCACTGAAATAGTGTCTCGGAAAAGTGTTACATACCTGGGGTTAACATTAGAGCAATCATTAACCTGTAAATTGATTGCTGACAAAATATTATCCAAGTGTGCAGGTAAACTGAAATTCTTGTATCGCAGTACAAGGCATTTAAATTTTTCTATCAAGAAATTACTGTTTGTATCATTGATTCAGTGTCATTTTGATTATGCATGCTCTGCTTGGTACTGTGGATTATCAGTTAAACTTAAAAGCAGACTACAAGTGATGCAAAATAATGTTATCCACTACCTGTTAAAAGCACCCCCCCGGACCCACATTGGTAGAGATGCTTTTAAAACGGTGGGACTGCTGCCAGTACATGTTAGAGTGGAGCAGTTAAAGCTGAATCATATGTATAATGTCATAAATGGCTCTGCTCCCAAATATTTATACTCCCATATAAAAATGGTTAATACACAGCATGATCATAACACTAGGGCCAGTGTTCGTTCTTGTAAAGTGCCCAGAGTCAATAATGCAGCTAGAAGTTCTTTTTTTTTACACAGGTATAATATTATGGAATAACTTACCACTTTCCCTCAAAAATGTAAATACTAGAGGGGCTTTTAGACATCAGGTTAAGGCTTTTTTATGGAATAGACTAGAGTAGCCAATCTTTTTAATTAGCGTAGACTGATTATTTTATGTGATTTATGATTTTAGAATGCTTTTGAATTTTGGATGATTTATGCTAAATGTTTTTGTCTTTGTCTTGTAATAGGTATTTGTTTTGTGTTAAGTGTTCTAACACCAAGGACCATGTTGGAAATAAGTGTTTACACTTTAACATGTTATCCTTTGGATTATGTTGTTTGTCTAATCCAAAATAAATCAAATCAAATCAACCAATCATAAAGACTGCTTGCCTCATTAAATATTCATAAGTGTAAGGTGTGCAGAAGCTTCCATGTGTTGGGTTTAGTTTCAGTGTCTGAGAGCAGATTACTGTTGTCACGATACAGGAATATCTAACTTTGAAACAATACCTTGGAAAATATTGATATTCAATACCATTTCCAATACCACATGTAAAAATTGCCATAACATGAATGTCAAAAACAATAACTAAATTAATTTACTTTTGACTGATTGTTTTGTCAACTGAAACTCTGCTGTATAATAATGTTAAAATAGATAATCATTTTATTGCAAGATAGTTATATATTACTATTATATTAGCACTGCACTGTAAACATGAACATTCCATAGTAAGTATATTATTTTACGTCACAGTTAAATTGCAAAACTTATAATGTAATTTCTTCACTTTTTTCACAAGAGAAGAGCGAGTGAGAAAGCGCAGCAGGAAACAGTGTACCAATACTGTGGAAAATGAGTATTGAAATAATTTCAAATATTTTAGTTGTCAAGGTTTCCCCTGTATGTTTTGTATGTTCAGTGTTCTAGGACTTTTATTTTCAAGTGTATTTTCTCTTTCCATTCTTCAATGGGCTCTATGCACGGCGGTATTTCCGGTGAAGGTCTAAGGATGCTCGATAACTTCCGCCGATCGTAGAGTCCAATGCAATACCAAGAATTTATATTGAATTTTATAACTCCATGGTTATACTATAGAAACGTTAGTCACAAAAACAGACAAAACAGACACCCTTCGTTGTGTTTATGCTTCTTTTTAAAATTATATTAAATAAACATAACTATACATAAAATTACATCTAAACATATGAACGTTTCGTTTCAAAGACGGGAGGACAGTACATTTTGAAGACTCTGCCATAATCCCGTTTTCCTCGGTTTTCCTCCGCTTTAATCTCCCCAACCGGAAACGGAAGAGCATCCTTGCGTCAAATGCGGAACTTATGCGTGCATATAGCCTATTCCTGTGTTTAGTTGCTGTTTTACTTTGTTTCTTAGTAACTCTTGTTTGTTTCCATGGTTATTGATTACCCACACCTGTTGTCTTGTTAGCCTCTTGTTATTATTACCAATAATAAGAGCGTGTGAAAACTCTGAAGATGATAACCAAGGAACACATTAACTCAGAGTTAAAGATGACTGACAGAGTAATCAGGCTCATGTACCTGCAGGATTCCAGCTGACGGTGACTGAGGGAAAGTGAAACAGTAATGTAGAGCACAGATGACATCAGTTTAAAGCTCATCTGACTGTTCTCTGGACATTAAGTGATTGTCAAATCCCTTTCATGAGACACAAAGGACAGAGGATAATCGCCTCTTTCTCTCTCTCTCTGGATTATGAGCCGTCAGAAAGCAGCGTGTGTGTGTGTGTGTGTGTGTGTGTGTGTGTGTGTGTGTGTGTGTGTGTGTGTGTGTGTGTGTGTTGGTGTGTGTGTGTGTGTGTGTGTGTGTGTGTGTGTGTGTGTGTGTGTGTGTGTGTGTGTGTGTGTGTGTGTGTGTGTGTGTGAAATGAGAGGTCACCACTGTGTCTTTAAACACAAGAGAGATGACATCACTGTTTCTGATGCCACAAAAGTTGCTTTCTGATTCTCAGAAAGACTGAGAGCTGGACTGCTTCACTGCCCCCGTACAGAAGGACAGGGGGTTTTCTACTTATTGCCTAACACCGGTACGGCGTACAAAGATTTAAAGGATGCATTGAAAGCCTACTTCGTGCCAAAAGCTAACATAGTAGCTGAATAGTAGTAGATTGTAGCTCGGCAAAAACCTTTTGACCTGTGAGAAGATGCGCGGCTGGAATATCGTCGGGAGGCGAGATGATTAAGAAATCGTCAAGCAGGTGAAAACTTAAGGAACTGAATTATTGTTAGAGAGAATCCAGCAAATAGCTTCTGATAACATGTTGAAAAATTTGGGGCTGCTTTTAGGCTGCAGCCAAACGTTAGAAGATCATGGCAAAGTAAAATTTTGCGTGCTAGCGTACGCTAAATATATGCCACGAATCTGGGTGGATGGGCATCACTTTAAATGCAGAAGTGATGTCGACTTTTGTGAGGCAACCACCGCACCCGTTTTTTTAAAATTAAGGTTATTGTTGTTGTGGTAATGAAGAGAAAATATTTGCGAGAGATAAGGCTGTTTATGCTTGGGAATGGAGAATTGTGCCATGGTCCATATGGCAGCGGCACCAGCTGGAGAAGGAGCAGGTGTGACTTGACAGTTTTGTCATTGAGCTGACACACGTGGCAGGAACGGACAGCATTATGAACCTGAGCATCCGTCCCTGGCCAACAACAGAGATCACGAAGGTGTTGTTTGGATCTCACCTATTCCTGATGTCCTTCGTAGACTGTGGAGTCCAGCACAGATCAAAGAGCAGCAGCTGTAATCTACCGTGAGCTTCGGAAGACAAAGTTGTCCTTAACAGACAGTTCCAGTCAGTTTATAGTATGGCAACGACTCAGCTTCCAGTCCCTTGAGTGAAGGAAGGCAACCAATGAAGACAAGAACCACATTCAGCATCAACATCTGCAGCAGGCAGAGATTTACAGCCGGCAGACAAACTCCTCATAAACTTCATCAACAGGAGCTGTAAGCCGTTGGACATGTCTTGTCCGTGGATGATAATGTTGTCCAGGTCATTTTCAACCCCTGACAAGCCAGTCAGGATGATGGACATCATCTTCTGAAATGCAGAAGGTGCTGAAGCCAATCTGTAACGATCATGGCAACTGCTGACACATAACTGCAAACAGAGCTTGGCAGACAGCTAGGTTTTTGCCGCACAGTTGTGACCTCTTCATCCAGCTTTACATGGTGTATAAATTTCCAAACTCAGTTGACTCAGCACAAGACTGGAGAAACCGGAACCGGAAGGCCATTAGGAGGCAGGACTTGATTGTTTTCAATCCTCTCATGCAGTGCAGACATTAAGTCCCTCCCCATAAGCGGTGTCTCTTTGTCCACAATGAAGAACACAGCAGGAACTGAGTGGTCATGTAGGGAAACATTCACTGACACTTTGAAAGAAACGCAAGGCCCCGAACCCACGCTCTCTCCGTCTCCCACCCTTGTAAGACCGGTTCTTCTGTGGGAGTCAGGCCTTCAGCTAGCCTGGGTCGCGCCCCAGATTCCCCCGCTGCCAGGCCTCAATCTTCTCTTCTCTCCGCCGAGTCTTCATAATGCAGCTTTCCCCTGTTTTCTCCCTAGCTCCCTTTCCCCCACTCTTTTCATTCCCTCCCCAAGCTCCGGTGGATGACCCCAAGCCTCCGCAGCAGCCTTTCAACACTGATACCCTCCCACCCGAAACGCAACAGCCCTGAACACAACCCGTCGCCAGCAACCATCAGCAGAACCATCCTCACAGTGCCGAAATCGACTTATCTTACCAACCTAATCATTACTTTCATCCTTTACCCTAAATCGCCAAATCGACTTTTTTTGACTTTGCAATGGCACAATTTATTTATAAAGCCCAATTAAATACAACCCACATTGTGCAATGTGCTTGACAATAACTAAAAACACAAAACTAACAACAATACAACACAGTACAAATAAAAATGTTAGTAAAATACTTTGACATGTATCACAATCTTCTCTCAGCTAAACTCAGTGGAATCAGTGCCCTTACTAGAGGGTTTTAGACATGGATCTGCACAACAGAGTGTTCCTGTGCTGGCGTAACATCACATCACAGTCTGCAGATCAGTTGCTCATTCCAAGTCAAGTCAAGTCACCTTTATTTATATAGCGCTTTTTACAACACAAATTGTTTCAAAGCAGCTTTACAGAGATAACAGGAAAACAATGTTGTAATAGTATTGTTCAATTGAAAATTAATGTCCCCAACTAAGCAAGCCAAAAGGCGAAGGCAACAGTGGCAAGGAACCAAACTCCATCAGGTGACAGAATGGAGAAAAAAACTTGGGAGAACCAGGCTCAGTCGGGGCCAGTCCTCTTTGGCCAACGAATGAACAGTGTATGATTAGGCAGCATAATGTCAGGAGTCAGATGGGATCAGAACTATCACGATATTATCCAGTTCATCTGGTTGGTTTGGGTCATCCGGCGTGAGGAGATGAGTGTGGTGAGGTGTCCATGGCCTTCACAGCCCTGATAATGCGTGTCGTCGTGTCCATGTGATGGTCCTTCATCAGATCTGGATATGCCCTGGATCCGGCGGTCTGCGGTAAACCTCGGGATAACAGAGAGACTAATATTAGCGTAGACGCCATCCTTCTTATGATGTACAAAGTACATCAGGAATTATGGGAGTGTTCCGGTTCCAGCTGATCTAATCTATGCAGCCTAACATTGAATTATAGAAATCTATTATGTGTTATGTGTATGCTAAGCCAAAGAGATGTGTTTTTAGTCTAGATTTAAACTGACAGACTGTATCTGCTTCCCGGACCGTGTTAGGAAGATTGTTCCAAAGTTTTGGTGCTAAATAGGAAAAGGATCTACCGCCAGCAGTCGATTTTGATATTCTAGGTATTATCAACTGGCCAGAATTTTGAGATCGCAATAGACGTGAAGGACTATAATGCGTTAAGAGCTCGCTCAAGTACTGGGGAGCTAAACCATTTAGTGCTTTGTAAGTAATCAGCAATATTTTAAAATTTATACGATGTTTAATAGGCAGCCAATGCAGTGTTGACAGAACCGGGCTAATATGGTCATACTTCCTGGTTCTGGTAAGAACTCTAGCGGCTGCGTTTTGAACTAGCTGTAGTTTGTTTATTAAGCGTGCAGGGCAACCACCCAGTAGAGCATTACAATAATCTAGCCTTGAGGTCATGAAAGCATGAACTAATTGTTCCGCATTTGTCAGTGAGAGCATATGACGTAATTTAGATATATTTTTAAGATGGAAAAATGCTGTTTTACAGATATTAGACACGTGACTTTCAAATGAAAGATTGGTATCAAAGAGCACACCCAGGTTCCTAACTGACGACGAAGACTTAACAGAGCAGCGATCAAGTGTTAGATAGTATTCTAGGTTATTAGGTGAGGAAGTTTTTTGTCCAATGATTAGAATCTCTGTTTTTTCAGAATTTAGTAATAGGAAATTACTGGTCATCCAATTTTTTATATCAGCTATGCATTCCGTTAATTTTGTGAATTGGTAAGTTTCGTTAGGTTTTGAAGAAATATACAGCTGAGTATCATCAGCATAACAGTGAAAGCTAATTCCATATTTCCTAATTATATCTCCTAATGGTAGCATGTACAGAGTGAACAGCAGCGGTCCTAGTACTGAGCCTTGTGGTACGCCATACTGAACTTGTGATCGATAAGACATCTCTTCACTTACTGATACAAACTGAAAACGGTCAGATAAGTATGATTTAAACCATGCTAGTGCAATTCCGCTAATGCCAATATAGTTTTCTAGTCTATTTAAAAGAATGTTGTGGTCGATAGTACCAAATGCAGCACTAAGATCAAGTAACACTAATAGAGAGAATACAACCACGATCGGATGATAGGAGCAAATCATTTGTGACTTTAATGAGAGCAGTCTCAGTACTATGGTACGGTCTAAATCCGGACTGAAAATCCTCGCAGATATTATTTCTTTCTAAAAAGGAACACAGTTGTGAGGATACAGCTTTTTCTAGTATCTTTGACAGAAAAGGCAGATTCGAGATTGGCCTGTAATTGACTAATTCTGTAGGATCAAGTTGCGTTTTTTTAACAAGCGGTTTAATCATAGCCAACTTAAAGGTTTTTGGTACGTATCCTAATGACAAAGATGAATTAATGATATCTAGAAGAGGATCTATGGCTTCTGGAAGCATCTCTTTCAATAGTTTAGTCGGTATAGGGTCTAGCATACAAGTTGTCGATTTAGATGAATTAACAATTTTGCAAAATTCTTCCTCTCCTATAGCAACAAATGAATCAAAATGTTCCTCACGGAGTCTACAATATACTCCCTGATGCGATACTGTAGTAGACGGTTGCATAGTTATAATTTTGTCCCTTATATTATCAATCTTATAAGTGAAGAAGTTCATAAAGTCATTACTGCTGTGTTTCTTGGAAACTTCTGGGCTTGAAGCTTTCTTTTTCGTTAGTTTAGTCACTTGTTCAAATAAATACCTAGGATTATGTTTATTTTCTTCTAATAGGGTTGAAAAATAATTAGTTCTAGCATCTTTTAAGGCCTCTCTGTAAGCAATCGAGCTCTCCTTCCATGAAATCCGAAATACCTCTAGTTTTGTTTTCTTCCAGTTTCGCTCCATTTTTCTGGCTGCTCTCTTAAGGGCCTGGGTGTCCTCATTGTACCACGCCGTTGGACTATTTTCTTTAATCTTCTTTAAGCGCAGTGGAGC
This sequence comes from Chrosomus eos, assembly GCA_036326025.1. Lineage (NCBI taxonomy): Eukaryota > Metazoa > Chordata > Actinopteri > Cypriniformes > Leuciscidae > Chrosomus > Chrosomus eos. The sequence goes on along the minus strand of CM070825.1, from coordinate 3,778,168 downwards.
AACTGTGTCTAAAGTGCTGGAAAAGAGAGAGTTAAAAGTTTCTGTTGCAATATCAAGTTCTTCTAAGCTATCTGGGATGCTGAGATGATGAAACTGATTAGGAAGATTATTGATAAAGCAATCTTTAGTGGCAGAAGTGATAGGTCTAACATATTTATAACACGGAGTCGGCTTTGCAGCCTTGGCTAAATGTAATTTACACGAGACTAGATAATGATCTGAGATGTCGTCGCTCTGCTGCAGAATTTCAACGGCATCAACATCTATTCCATGTGATAATATTAGACCTAGAGTATGATTACGACAATGAGTAGGTCCTGACACGTGTTGTCTCACTCCAATTGAGTTTATAATGTCTTTAAATGCCAATCCCAATGCATCTTTTTCATTATCTACATGTATATTAAAATCACCAACAATTAGGACTTTATCTGCAGCCAATACTAATTCTGATAGAAAGTCAGCAAATTCTTTGATAAAATCTTTATGGTGCCCTGGTGGCCTGTATACAGTAGCCAGCAGAATTCTCAAACGTGATTTATTGTTTACACTATAAATTTTTACATTAAGCACCAACACTTCAAAAGAAGTATATTTAAAACTAGATTTCTTAGTGGTTTTGAGAATATTACTATAAATTACAGCAACACCTCCCCCTTTGCCTTTCGGACGAGGCTCATGTTTATAACAATAATCTTGCGGAGTGGACTCATTTAAAGTAATGTAATCGTTTGGTTTTAGCCAGGTTTCTGTCAAACACAGCACATCTAGGTTATAGTCTTTAATCTTATCATTAACTATGAGCGATTTTGAATTAAGGGATCGAATATTCAGCAACCCAAGCTTTAGCGTTTGCTCATCTATATTATATTTGTTTTTTATTTGTTGAACATCAATTAGATTTTTAACCTTAGAAAGGTTTGGACGTTTTTTGGATTTCCAGATTCGGGGAACAGACACAGTTTCTATATGATGATATCTAGGTGAAAGAGTCTCTATGTGATGAGATTTATCTGACCTTGGTGACGCGAGGCCGCTAGAGACGGTCGGTTTAGCCAGTTTGTCTGCTTCCTGACCTGAGCCCCAGATTGTCATGTTTTATCTCTAAGACTATGAGACAAATTACTAGAGAGAAGAGCAGCACCATCCCAGGTGGGATGAATACCATCTCTTTTCAACAGGTCAGGCTTGCCCCAAAAACTTTTCCAATTGTCTATGAATTCTATATTATTTTGCGGACACCAATTAGACAACCAGCCATTGAGTGAACACAATCTACTAACTATCTCATCACTCCTTCGAACAGGAAGGGGGCCAGAGCAGATTACAGTGCCTGACATCGTACTTGCGAGTTCAAACACCTCTTTAATATTAATTTTGGTGATCTCCGACTGGCGAAGTCGAACATCATTAGTGCCGACGTGAATAACAATCTTAGAGAATTTACGATTAGCATTAGCCAGCACTTTTAAATTTGCTTTGATGTCAGGCGCTCTGGCTCCCGGCAAACATGTGACTATGGTGGCTGGTGTCTCTATTTTCACGTTCCGTGTAATAGAATCGCCAATTACCAGGGCACAATCAACAGCATTCTCAGTGGGTGTTTCACTGAGAGGGGCAAATCGATTTGTTATGGTAACCGGAACAGAAGAGTGGTTTTTTGATCCGCGACTAGAGCGATCCCTCACAGTCACCCATCTGCCTGGCTGCACAGGCAATAACTCAGCCGGAACCGAATCATGTAAATGGTTCACTATGCTAGGCGCATCCAAAGTAGTATCTAAAGCTCGAGCACACTTACTATCCTCAATTAAAGTTTGGATGCGTGTCTCTAATTCTGAAATCTTCTCCGTCAGCCTGACTGTCTCCTTGCATTTATCAAATATAAACCCTATGCCGACGGGGAAGGCTATGGTAAACATATGGCATGAGGTGCACGTGACAATAACAGGACAAGACATTACTCACCGTGTTTGTTGACTGATTCTTACTCACCTGGGCTTTTTATGAACTCAGATGCGCACGAGAAAAATAAATAAATAACTGAGCGCACGGGTGGCGCCTTAACAGGCTAGTGAGATACTAGCGTGTTGTGCTAACAATAACGGAAGCTAGCGATGTTAGGTTAATCTGTTAGGTAAACTGTAATTAGTAGTATAAACAAATAGAAATGATAGTAAATGATGGTTCAAAACAGAAAGAAATGCGAGGCTTAGATGGAGCTAACAGCCTCGGAGCAAACACACTCACACACAGCAGCAGGCAGCGAGGCAGACAGGAGCAATCCGGCAGACAGGAGCAATCCACCACAGTATGTCCCCTGATAAACCCTTTAATCCCCCCTGGCCAGATTCTTCACAGGCAAAAAGTACTATCCCGCAGCCAGCAAACACCATCTTCAACTCCTCAGCTACAGATTTCAAAACCAGAAATACTTTCTCTTCCAGTAACCAGGTTTGCAACAATTTCAACGCACATTTGTAATTATTGTGACGGCGCTCATGCCCGCACAAAAATGTCCTGTCAAAAGATCCCAAAATATGTACTTGTCGATTCCTGAGAATATTTCTTGTTTGTCTGCAGAATTGTCTCACCACCCTAACACTACCTTTACTAACTATCTACTGTCGGGGGTTGAGCAAGGCTTCAAAGCCTCCCCACACAGAGCATTATTTGCCATAATCTCCTGTCCGCTCTCGGTGAGCCTGACACAGTGGAAAATCGAATTAAAAAAGAAATCGAATCAGGCTTTATGATCAGCCCTTTTAACATCCACCTTTGAATGTTTCCATATCTATTGGAGTGGCTACCAGGACATATTCAGGTAAAACACGATTAATAATCGACATCTCAGACGATCTCATAACAATATAATTATTGCAGTAAATGGCCTGAGGTCTCCTTTACTCCCACCGTCACTATGGATTCTGTGGTTTTGTTCCTGTCATCAGTCTTCAGCCTCCATGGAAATCCATTGAGTATAGTTACTGATAACGGTGTTCAGTTTACATCTGATGCTTTCCTGGAACGAAGGAATATCCGTCACCATCGTTCCTCTCTCTAATGGAGCTGTAGAGAGGTTTAACCGTGTGCTCAAACACTAATATCCAAATGGCCACCCAGCAGCACCAGGCATGGACACCTGTGGTAACTGACTTCTGGTACTCCACCCTCAGCTCCTCTAGTACCCTTTCCACAAGCATTTTAAGAGCCGCTCGGAGCCGGTGCCTACTCGGAAACCAGTTCTTTGTGTTTCGACAGCCACAGATCTGGTTCTCGGCCAGGAAAATTGGTTCCAAAGCGGCACCAACTCTTTGCAGGACTAGAACCGTTCTTTTAACCGCGTCATGCTTACATCGGGGGCTGGGGGCGGGGTTTAGATCACAAATGTGTTCTTCTGACCCCAATATAGGATCGCAAAGCCAGGAGAAACATTTGCAGAAAGACGATGTAGTCCGCCATTGTAATTGTTATGCTTGAAGTTGGCACAAGCATTTCTAAGACGTATGGCGATGTACACAGTGATGTAACGACGATGTTCGCGGGGCTCTCTAGTCAGTGGAAAAACAAACCCTGTTCTGAGAAGGTTTGCAAGTTGAAATAACTTTGAACCAACTTTGAACCAGCACCAGTTCCTAACCAGTTCTTTTTTGGTGGAAAAGGGGTATATGGCAGGCGAATGCACACAATGCATTTTTGCTATTTTGCCATATGCTCCTGTTCCCTAAAGGGTCACTGCAACACAAAAGGAAAAAGCACACTGATGCTAAGAGTGGTGCTTGTACTCCTTGTTTCCATGAGGGGGATAAGCGACACAGAAAGTTTACCGATCCTCTCACAGTTGACTCGGGGTCGGTACATAAATTCCTAGCCATGGAAAGACATGGAACACTTCCCATATCAATGCATTTTCATGCACACCTGTCGCCTTTTTCGCCTTTCTTCGCCTTTGTCGCCATTGGCTTTTGGCTTGCTTAGTTGGGGACATTTAATTTTGAATTTAACAATACTATTACAACATTATTGTCCTGTTATCTCTGTAAAGCTGCTTTGAAACAATCTGTATTGTAAAAAGCGCTATATAAAGAAAGGTGACTTGACTTGACACCAACAGCTCCGGCTGAAAACACTGCTCACTACACCTAGAAGAGATGTTCAGAAGTCTATGTGACTCAAATCTGATGTTCTATTCTGTTTTTTAAAAATGTTGTTCATGAATGAATTGTGTCGTGGGCTCCTATTTTGGTAGGAGTATAAGTCTGTTAACTGTTGTATTCTGACACAACGTGTGTGACAACAAAAGTGAAGCGTAAACAAGATGAAGAAGTTTGCTATTCCAGTCTCACAGTTTTCACAAAAAAAAAGGCTAATACGTTTCAAAGAATAACAAAGAAACAACAAGGAACACATTGAATTAAACATAGAAAAAGACTGAATTAATATTTTCTAGTAAAACGTACTCCAATAATCTTTTGTTTTTGTTTTATAAAACACGTTTGTGACGTGAAGCTCTAGCGGCTGGTGCGAGTCCTGCTCTCCTGTGTTGTTCTCTCGGTGTGATCCGCAGGGAAGAGACGCTTTTAGACGAGTGGCATTTCCACAGCGCCCGGTCATGAATGTTTAACTACACTCACAGCAGGAGGCACACACTACAGAGCTGGAATAATGAGGGAGCACTGTAAAAAAAGCTTCTTCAGCAGAGCAACTGCAGGTGTGTGTGTGTGCGTGGTGCGTGCGTGTGTGTGTGTGTGTGTGTGTGGTGTGTGTGTGTGTGTGTGTGTGTGTGTGTGTGTGTGTATTTCTGAAGGCTGATGTCACCCTATAAGCTTTCTTTCAAGGGAGAATTATCAAAACAAACATTATGAAATTCATGTGTAAATCTGTCATTTATCTGAAGTAACTCAACAGCATCAGCTGAAGGATATCAGCTACGTCTCTCTTGAGCTCATTGTGTTTCAATGAGATAAGCACATAAAGCACTGATGAATGATTCAAATATATTTAAGATGAAACAATTACACGTTTATAATATCACCCAGTATGTGATATTTGCGTACGAGTGGTTTCAGTTCTTCCTAATTTTTTACGTAAATTTAGAATAAAATGTATGAATCAAGACTTGTTCATGAAAATGTTCATACGCAGATTTCACACACAGTGTTAGTGAATGTTTGTGTCTCTTTTTCCATTAGAAGTACAGCTTCAGTTTGTGCTATAAAGCAGCTCCTCCAGTGTGTTCATGTTCTGAACTCCCGAAACAACTCAAATGAACTTCGTTTTGGCCTGATTTTGTTTGAAATGACATCACATCAGTTCGTTCTTTGATTTCACTTGAAGTGTATCGGGGCCTTCACTCCCTCAACAGTTCTCCATCAGCTGATGAGAATTAATCGACTAAATACAAACTCACACACTTCCAGATATATCTGGATCAAACTGAACTGGAGATGACTAGGGCTCTTTGACTTCCATGATGAGGAAAATATGCCTGAATTATATTACTATATATTTTCTTCATTATTAAAAGTCAATTGTTCAGACATGCTTCACATTTAGTGTACATTTATAACCAGTGGAAAACACTCCTGTAAATGAGTTACACGACATATAAGCACACAAACACACTCACTCACAGTCAAACACACCCTCACACTCACACACACACACACACACACACACACACACACACACACACACACACACACACACACACACACACACACACACACACACACACACACACACACACACACACACACACACACACACACACACACACACACAAACAAACAATGCTCTCACTATAGAATAAATATGTGTTTGACTCCACCGTCACAAACCCTGCATAATCACATAATACATCACTCTGTGTGTGTGTCCTGTCATTCTCTCGGACTCAATCCTGCAATTCACAACACGACCATCCAGACGACACACACACACACACACACACACACACACACACACACACACACACACACACACACACACACACACACACACACACACACACACACACACACACACACACACACACACACACACACACACACAGTGTTTCCAGAGCTTGTGTGTGTTCAGAGGGAATGTGTTGCTGCGGGCCTTGAGTTTCCACAGCAAACACACACACACACACACACTGCAGTCTATCCAGGACCCACCCTGATGACATCATCCATGACATCATCCTCACCACACACACACTCAGGGTCAGTAACAGCATGCCTGCTCTCTGCACCGCATGTTACGACACGGTCACACACACCCTCACCGGCCCGCTCATAAACACACACACACACACACACACACACACACACACACACACACACACACACACACACACAACACACACACACACACACACACACACACACACACACACACACACACACACTGCCATATAGTTATTTAAATAAGGGGTAACACTTTACAATAAGGTTCATTATTTAGCATTAATGTATTAACTAACATGAACTAACAATGAGCAATTTACATTTGTAACAGTATTTATTAATCTTGGTTAATGTTAGTTAATAAAAATCCAGGTGTACATTGTTTGTTCATGTTAGTTCAGCATGCATTAACTAATGTTAACATTTGCAGTATCTGCAATAGGACAGATATATGAGGACGTCTAGTGGACATGTAGTGTTGAACATGTGCTCTATCTGTGTGTCTCCGTGATCATGATCACACTACACTAACTGTGGGACGAGAACAGACACGTCTGACAAAGCTCAGATCTGATGTGTTTCAGCTGTTCCTCAAGCACACACACACACACACACACACACACACACACACACACACACACACACACACACACACACACACACACACACACACACACACACACACACACACACACACACACACACACACACACACAAACAAACACAAACAAACACACACAAACACACACACACACACACACACACTCTTATAAGTAACACTCAACATACAGAGATATCTTCACACTGAGAATCAATACTGTAAACATCACTGACTAAAAAAGCCAGTAACCCTGAAACACACTCCATCAATTCCTCTCACACACACACGCATGCGCGCACACACACACACACACCACACACACACACACACACACACACACACACACACACACACACACACACACACACACACACACACACACACACACCACACACACACACACACACACACACACACACACACACACACACACACACACACACACACACACACACACACACACACACACACACACACACACACACACACACACACACACACAGGTAGATAAGGTAGAGAATGATCAGATTGAGATTGAGATGCTGCCGTTACCTGTGTGAAATCCAGTGCTGCTCTCATTTAGTCCACAGCCGACTCTTCATCAATCTCACACACACACACACACACACACACACACACACACACACACACACACACACACACACACACACACACACACACACACACACACACACACACACACACACACACACACACACACACACACACACACACGTCTACAGCAGCAGAAGGACGAGCTGGATCCTGCACTCATGTGAGTGTGAGGGCATGTGTGGACACACACACACACACACACACACACACACACACACACACACACACACACACACACACACACACACACACACACACACACACGTCTGGTTTGCTATATTTGTGAGGACTCTCCATAAACGTAATGGTTTTTATACTGTATAAACTGTATATACTGTCTCGTTACACACTAACCCGACCCCTAAACCTACCCGTCTCACACACACACACACACACACACACACCACACACACACACACACACACACACACACACACACACACCTCAGAAATCATGTGCAGAAATCATCTTACGACAGGGTTCACGTGTGATTATGAAACGTTTGTATGCTGCCAATCCCATCGTACCAATGATCGCACGCTGATAAATGTGGCGGCTGAAAACATTCGACATTTCAATAAATATTAACGGTTTTTGATTTGGTTGCGAGTGCAGTGCGCTTACAGAGAGACTCCGCCCACACGCTCTTCTGATTGGCTGTGATGAGTGACTAATTTGGACTCCGCCCAAAGGCTCTTCTGATTGGCTGTGGTTTTTGATTGATTTGGTTGTGAGTGCAGTGCGCTTACAGAGAGACTCCACCCATAAGCTCTTCTGATTGGCTGTGGTTTTTGATTGATTTGGTTGCGAGTGCAGACTCCGCCCATACACTCATCTGATTGGCTGTGGTATTTGATTGATTTGGTTGCGAGTGCAGACTCCGCCCACACACTCTTCTGATTGGCTGTGGTTTTTGATTGATTTGGTTGCGAGTGCAGACTCCGCCCACACACTCATCTGATTGGCTGTGGTATTTGATTGATTTGGTTGCGAGTGCAGACTCCGCCCACACACTCTTCTGATTGGCTGTGGTTTTTGATTGATTTGGTTGTGAGTGCAGTGCGCTTACAGAGAGACTCCACCCATAAGCTCTTCTGATTGGCTGTGGTTTTTGATTGATTTGGTTGCGAGTGAAGACTCCACCCATAAGCTCTTCTGATTGGCTGTGGTTTTTGATTGATTTGGTTGCGAGTGCATACTCCGCCCACACACTCTTCTGATTGGCTGTGGTTTTTGATTGATTTGGTTGCGAGTGCAGACTCCGCCCACACGCTCTTCTGATTGGCTGTGGTTTTTGATTGATTTGGTTGCGAGTGCAGTAACTCGAGTCATTATTAGTGGCTTACCATGAACTTTCCTTTAGAATTAATTATACAATATACAGGTTTATATTTAACATGAATAATGCAGTAGTTCTTAGTAGTCCTCTGGGAGGTATGAAAAAAGTTTTAGTTATTGATTAGCAAATAGTGAACTATCTTATTCAGCTGAGCGCTATTACTTACTAATTCATTAAACAGAGTTTCTTGTTAGTTAATTGTAGTTACTAGATTGTTAATAGTGCGTTACTCATTTGTTCCTGTGTAGTTATTCATTAACGACAGAACGTTATTCTAAAGCGTTACTTGCAGGGGTGCACATAACTTTATCAGTGAGTTACTCAGGTGAGTACCAGAAGATGGTGTTTGGTACTCACAACATATGTAGCGTGGTCTTATTTAGTGCAGTCTTCCTCACTGTCCTCTTCAGTGTCCTCTGCTTCAGCTTCCTGCGTGGTAGATGAAGATGCTGCGGATGCACGTCCCTGTCCTTGATTGAGCCTCCGATTAGCTGTCTCCATCCACAGGTCAACAGCTTGCTTTGGGTCAAATGTTTCTGTTGTCTGCTTTGACAGGTGTATCTGCATCAGGGCTGTGAGACGAGCATGTGACAGACGAGATCTGTACTTGGTTTTAATTATGCTGAGATGTGAGAATCCCCTCTCACAAGCTGCACTGCTTAAAGGCAGCGTAAGAGACAGCTTAACCACCTTGTTGATGTTGGAGTAAGCATCTGGGTTACTTGTATTTACTATTTGGACCAAGTCATACACAGAAGAGGCTCCCAGGCGTTTTCCTGCCTGCTTTAAGCGCATCCATTCTGTCACAGTGGTGTCTTTGTCAAGTTGCAATGTGGCCTCATATTTCTTGAGAATGCTGCAAACTGTTGCATTTCCAAAACTGTGGAGGTCTTGTATTTCCTGAGGCCATGTTGAAGGATCAAATACTAAAAAATGATCACATGACTTGAGGGAGTCATATCTGATTTCAAACTCTTCAATTAACCCCCTGAGTAAGTTTGTCTTATCTCTGTCAGCATCAGCATTAGAAACAGTGTGTGCCCTGTGGCATTCACCATCAAGCAGAAGTGTGAACTGTCCAATGGCCACCATGAGTTCATCCTTACATTCTCCAATGGTCAGCTTTTCCTTCTGAAACCTAATGGATGTGGTCTTCAAAATGTTACCAATGTCAAGCATGTTTGACAGAAAGCACTGAAAACGCTCTGAGCAGATATGCTGGAAGTCACTGTTATCACTCTTAGCCAGTTGCATTTTAATGGCTGGCAATAGTCTTGATATTTTTAACAGCGTTTCATGCCTCCATGCAGACCATCTGATATTATGAAACTTACCCAGCTTCACAAAGGATATCCCATTTTCTTCACACAGCTTCTTCAGTTCAGCAGTTTTTTTTGCTCCACCTTTTTGTAAATAAAACTGCAGCAGCTTGACCACAGAGCGATTAAATGTCTCACAGTAAGGAACGTTGCGATCAGCTGATTTTGCGCAATTCTCCAGTGTGTGTGCGGTGCACAGAATGTGCACAAGGGAGTCTCCAACCGCAGCAAGTCGTCGGAGTTTTGGCACAACGCCGTTGTAAATACCGACGTTGACAGCAGCCCCGTCTGTGCACACCGCGACCAACTTTGTTGTCCAGTCATCCAAGCCTGTGTCCTGGAAAAGTCTCACAAGTCCGTCTGTTATGGCCTGCGAAGTTCGGTCAGCACCCAATTCAATCAGTCCAATAAAATCTGAGGTAAACTCTCCGGTGCTGGACACAGAAACAATGTAAACGATTTCCTGCTCAGTTTTTGTGATGTCCTCAGATCCATCAAAAAGCAGCCCCCAAAATTCAGCAGACTGCAACTTGGCTCGTAACTCCCCGCTGATGGCACGGGCGATGCTTTGCATGATGCGCGTGCCCCCTTCACGTGAATGATATGCACCTCCGACATTTACTCCTAGCCGCTTCAGTAAAGGAATATCTTCAGAATAGGAAGACATGGGACGTGCGTGTTTAGCTTTATGGAAGGCGAGGAGAAAAATGTTAAACAGAGCTTGCCGCTGTTCCTCATTCAGCTTGTCTCGCCATCTGGCAAGTGGGCGACTGGACATTTCTTCACGGCTAGCTTGTTTATTAACAATATCTTGCGCCACATTCGTGTGCTCCTTGCTCTTTTCATGTTTGTCAAATAAAGGATGGTTGAAATGAGCCTTTATAAAACGCACCTGTTTTGTCTGCCAGATGTGGATTTGAGCGGCAAATCTTGCACCACATTTCAGTGCGCTCATCGTTAGCTTCAAGCCACTGCACGTCTTTGAGCCACTTTTCCGAAAAAAGTCTTTTTTTCGGCTCTGGCTCCAGTTGGCGTTTCTTTGTAGGTGGCGAAACGCCAAAAAAGCTGCTTAACGTCTGTTGCTTTTTGGACATCTCTGACAGTATTATAACTTAGTTGACGAGCAACACGTCGTGTGTAAAGTTACATGAGAAGATCGGTTAAGTACGCAAAAGCGCGGAGTAACACAAGTCGCATTACGCATTCCTAATTTTTGTCGCGCATGCGTACCTGCGTACCAGTTATGTGCACCCGTGATTATGAGCATGTAGTTGTTTATGAGACGTGGGCTGCTGTCTGTCAGGAGATCTGAACATATCCATGTCTAATGTTTTTTGACATGTATCGAGTAGATATTTACTTTCTGAATTCTGTAGTAATTCTTCATTGAGATTTGACTGCATACTTAAAGGATTAGTTCACTTTAAAAAAAACTTTTGCTGATAATTTACTCACCCCCATGTCATCCAATATGTCCATGTCTTTCTTTCTTCAGTCGAAAAGTAATGAAGGTTTTTGATGAAAACATTCCAGGATTTTTCTCCATATAATGAACTTCAATGGGACCCAAACGGTTCAAGAACGGTTTAAACTCGTTCATCAAAATCTTTTTTCGAGTCATTTTGTTCATACAAGAGCGAAATAACGAAATGACTCGAAAAAAGATTTGTTCATTTTGATGAACGAGTTCGAACAGGAGAGTCACGAACGCGCATCACAGAACAGAGCAAGGCGAGCATTTGTGCTTATAAAACTTTTTTATTTATTTTTGGAATGAGCGATGGTTTGGCTAGATAAGACCCTTATTCATCGTCTGGTGTCGTTTAAAGCCCTTTGAAGCTGCACTGAAACTGTCTTTTGGACCTTGAACCGTTTGGGTCCCATTGAAGTCCATTATATGGAGAAAAATCCTGGAATGTTTTCATCAAAAACCTTCATTTCTTTTCGACAGAAGAAAGAAAGACATGGACATCTTGGATGACATGGGGGTGAGTAAATTATCAGCAAAAGTTTTTTTAAAAGTGAACTAATCCTTTAAAATGTTTAATCAGGGGCACAATGTAATTTAGTATGATGTACCATAGTTAAAACCTGGAGTGGCTTGTTTATTTCAGTGCTGGACTAGACATTCTCTAGCGTTTAGAAATCTGATCATTTTATCACACTCTACAGCAGCGCCATCTGCTGAGCACACACACACACACACACCACACACACACACACACACACACACACACACACACACACACACACACACACACACACACACACACACACACACACACACACACACACACACACGTCTTATATTCAGTGTTTAGTGAACTATAGCGTGTTTAGTCACTGATCATCAAAGCTGCTTTTTTTTTTCTTTAAATACTGTTACGAGCAGCAGTTTACTATTGAATTTTTCCCACTGACTTTCCCTGTATGGACAGAACAGTTCTTCAATCTTCTTTTGTGTCCCACAGAAGAAATAAAGTACAGGTACAGGTTTGGAAGGACACGAAGGTCAGTAAATGATGACAGAATGACCATTTTAGGGTGAACTATCACTTTGACCTTAAGACTGCAGTCACATGACCAGATGTTTAAATTATGAATTAAGAATATGAAGTGAAAAACCCTGATTCTGATATGAATTAAACACACTATTTCAATTATGTATCTAGCTGTATTATCCATGTAAACTATGATATGGTAATCCATCCATCCATTTCCCAATCCGTGGCAGGGATAATTCAAGTCTATCCTAATCATAATGACACGATGTGACGAGAAGTGTAATAAAAGCATGAGTCAGAGTACAGTTTGCCACTTCACATTCTTTGTTACAAAGCCCATTAGATTCAGTTTTCCTGTGCTAAATCAAACACACACTATCATGTTATTAAGATGGTTGTCACTCACAGAAATAGTAATGCACAAACTCTGTGTCTATATAAAGATTAGCACGTTTTTATCTTTTCAGAGGGTCTTCTGCCAGCACAGATCCAAGAGACCCTGATTCTGCTAATGTTTTTTCCACCATCATTTTGGATCCTCATCCAGTGGGATGTATGAACCCAATGTATATTTCAATACTAAACCAAGCACAGTACAACAATGATCCGCACTAGTCAAAGTGCTAATAAACCAGCTCGGATCTGTAACACATCAGATACTGCTGAAGATAACTCCTATTGAGATGACAGATGTTAATCTCTGTGCACACGAGGCCTCGTCCCGTTCACACATACTGCAAAATTACAATTACTTTGAGTGAAATGTGACCTAGACATGATCAAGTGAAAATCACCCACATTCACACTGACCTAATTTCTAACCCCAAAACTATCAATAAAGGACCAGTGAAGAGCATCATTTCTGCACGGCACCAAACAGAGTTGCAAAATAATGACTGTTCCCAAACAGATTCCCTAAACACTTCTTCTATTGGTTTATTGACATGCTCTTGTCGGTGGCTTTGTTTACATGCAACCAAAATAATTCGTTAGTAATCAGATTTACGGCCTTTCCAGCCTTCATGTAAACGCCTTAATCGGTCCGATTGAGCTCGATCCCAATGAGAGTTCGATCGGACTGAAAGGGCTGTTTATTCCTGTTTATTATCGAGAGAACATGTGAACACTTGATCAGACTGAACACCGAAGCTGAAAGACTGCGCATGTGCAATGATGTAGAAATAGCGTAATGGCGTTTGACGCGCAGTTCTTCTGTTGAATAAAGTGTCATATGATATAAGTCATCCTAAAACTCTCCTTTCACTCTTCAGTGTGTGTGAAGTGGAGCACCAGTGCTTGTTTCAGACGCTCATCCACAGACCACACTTTTGGACATTTTAACTGAGTGATAAATATAAGCAGCGGCACAACGGCTCATATGCTCATCGTCTCCAAATCATGACCAGAAATGGATAAATATTAAGTGTGCTGTTTAAAACACATAAAGAACCAATGTAGGAGAATAGTTATTATGCTCAAACATCAGGAAACTGTATATTTGTGCAGTGTGTGCATGTCAAACAAAATATTCAGAATTGAAGCTTGTGACATATAAACACACACTTTCATGTAAACACTATGTTCAGGTTCATCAATCGGAATGAATTCAGTCCGATTGAAACAAAAGTTGTGCATGTAAACACAGCCAGTGACATACTAAAACAGCGTTGCTTGATCCTGTTCCTGGAGATCTACATACCTTCAGAGTTCAGGTCCCTGATCAAACACAACTGTCTGTCGTCATCATCAAGTGCTCCTGAAGACCGTAATGAGCTGCTTCAGTTGGGTTTGATCAGGGTTGGAGCTGAACTTTGCAGGAAGGTAGATCTGCACCAACAGGAATGGGCTCCCTTGTACTAGAAAGTATTGAAACACTTCACATTTCAGTGAATGTGATCCAGAATAGAAATGATCAATCCTCAACCCCAACAATCATGAACTTCAAATCAATGACACACGTGGACTCACATGGGTGGAGTTGGTCCGGATCAGGCCGTGGTTGTGGTTCTGTTGCTCTCTGAACTGCAGGCCTGCCAAGTGTCTCTCCAGAGCCGCCCAGTCCATGGCTGGAAGTTGGCTTTCCTCCACACATTCTTCCATGTTTCGTCCCAGCCCGATCCCATCTCCAACCTCACCAGCTCCTGTGACGGCGCTCCCGTGGCTGGCTCTGCCTAAAGTCTTGCCCTCACAGGGCACCAGGGGGTGTTCGCAGGGCACTACGGCATTGCCGTTCTGCTTGAGTTCCTCGGGCACGGGGGCGGTGTGGCCAGCAAGAGGGGCGGCGGGGGCTTTGACGCTCTGGAGCTCCTCTGCCAGGCTACGGCTGTTCACAGAGCCGTGGATCACTCCGGTCCGGCTGAAGTCCTGGTGCTGGTTGTCTGCATAGTTCCCACCGTACTCCCTCTCCCAGTCCACCAGCACTCTCTTCTTGTACTGCTGGTAGTCCTCGTCCTCCTCATAGTCCTCCAGTCCGGCCAGCTCCAGACTGGGAGAGGACTTGTACTCGGAACATGGCGTCACCTTGTTGGAATTGGACTCCGAGCTGGAGCGACTGGAAGAATCGCTGCCCAGGTCCATGCCATCCTCCCGGTAATCCTGAGACACAGACACAACACATTACAGGCATTTACTTTGGAAAACATACAACTTTGTGTCATTTTTCATGATCAAGTGCATGCATTATTACAGCCAAATTGCAAACCAGTTACTGCATTGATCAGCATATTCACATTCTTTACATCAGAATAATCTCAGTCTACTTCAATCTTTTGAGCTTTTCATTTATTTTTATTTCTAAAATGTTAGTCGTTGAGACTGTGCATCACAGATTCATCATTTGTAAATGGTCCCACATTCAACCAGCTCACTAGGATCACACTGAAAGCAAAGTACATTTTTATTAGTAAACTCTGAAAAATAAAGGTTCCAAAATGGGGGTTTCACAGCAATGCCATAGAAGAGGGGTTTTTAAACCTGTCCTGGTGGACCCACAGCACGGCACATTTCTACGACTGAATCCGAAATCGTGCCCTAATCCCTCATTCACTATTCCCTATGTTAGTCCATAAATACTGTTCATGTGAGCATCAAGTGAACAGTATCAAGGCACGTTGAGGGCATCAAGGCACGTCTGAATGCAATGTTATCTTCACTTTCTGTCTCCTAGATACATCATAGATGTATCCTTCGCTGCCTTTGATATCCCACAATCCTGTGCTTTCCATTCTGTGACAGTTGGTGGTCAGTTTGTGTGTAAATATGTGTTTTTGTACGTTTTTCACTTCTGATGTCATTTCTATCGAGAAATTACTGTTGTAGTAATTAAAATTTCGCTTAGTTCTGGCCAAAGCTCGCTCTATTTTGCGAGTTTCGTGAGGTGCCTACAAATGCTGCCTACAAAGTCATTGCCTGATAGGCACGAGGCAACATGTCAGCTGCACAAGTTTTCGTATGCAGGCCTAAAGTGGATGTGTCAGATAAGAGAAACAGAGAGGCTGTGTCTGAAATCACCCCCTATACCCTTAAATAGGGCACTATTTGATGGGACAGCCATTTGTAGTAGTGTCTGAAACCATAGTGGATGTTATCAAGTGTGTTACCCACAATGCACTGCAATAAAGACCAATGTACACTCAACAGCTAGAGAAAACCCATAATGCACTGTGACGGTCAAGCCGAATGAATTCCTGCATCTCATCCATGGATGGTGAACCATCCATCTATTTATCCATCCATTTATCCATCCATTTATCCATCCATCCATGCTAGTTTCCATGACAGCGTTCAAGATAAATCTTTTCATTACTACTGGAGCTGCCAGTTTGCTACATTTCAAATAATTATTAAACAGCAAGCACAAACTATGCAAAAGAGGCAGCCCTTTCCTCTTGAATCCCAGGGCATTCAGTGTCCCAATTCCCTCACTCGTTTTCAGTCACTCCATCAAGTGAACTATATAAGTGGAGTAATGTAGGGGATAGTGAATGAGGGTGTAGGACGATTTCAAACACAGCTAAAATGTGCAGCGCTGGGGGTCCTACAGGACAGGGGTGGAAACCCCTGCCATAGAAAAAACAATTTAATTCCACAAAGAACTCTTCAATGAACAATTCTTTAAATAATTTTTTTGTTTTTCTTATTGTTAAGATTGTTATTGTTAACATTGTTATACAATAACAACAATAACATTGTTATTGTTAAAAAAATGTTAACATTTTTATTGCTTAGTGTAAAGACATTTTTTTGAAGAAACCATCAATGCCAAAAAAGAACCATCATAATCATTTGCAAACATGAAATTTGGTATGTAGATGCAGAGTGTGTCCAAGAGGCAGTC
>CM070825.1:3748781-3756281 GCA_036326025.1 Chrosomus eos | reverse complement strand
GTCTTACTGTCTAAATATCTTAAATGTTGCCGTAATGTCCAACCAAATTGTACTCGCCTGTACACATGCTGTGCCTATACTGACCCAAAGGTGGCATTAGCCTAATACCCAAAAATTATCCTCTCCAATTGACACAGGATCAATAACATCTTCCAAACGATCCTGATGCTAGGAAAGTGGAGGTTCTCTTACGAGAGTATCTCTCGTACTGCGTAATATCTTACGCTATGGGGAAACACTCTTTCCTCGAGATATTGAAGCCAAAAATTATCCTTAATTTTTTTTTAATCATGCAAAACGCTTTTGCAGCAGCAAGCAGACAAGGGCGAAACAGCTCGCGCGCCCATTGGCTGCCTCGCTGGAAAAGCTGCAGCCTATCGAGTGAAGGCACTGCGTGACGTAATGACGAATGAAGACGCTTCGCGCTCATTTCGTCATGTCCCGCCAGTATAGGCGTGGTCTCACCCTATAAATACCCCTCGATAGCTGTATTTCTCTGATTTTTTCATTCTTCACGCGAAGCTCACGCATCGCGGGATCCAGAGTGAGAAGCCGCGCCGTTGACTTGTAGCCTTCTCAGCGGGACGTGCCATCTTCTGAAGTCGCTGGCCCAGCCGCCTTCAACTGCCGTACCTGCTGCGCTTTCCGGCGTACTATATCCTTTACTCTGTCACTGTGTGTGTGTGTGTTTGCTTACGTGACGCAACACCCATTATATGTTCTAAAAGAGCTGCGTCTTTTTAAAGATGCCTTTCTGTGGCTCGTGCCGCTCTCAACTCAGCGATGAGGACCGTCACGTCATCTGTGTGTCCTGCCTGGGTCATGAGCACGCTGCTATCGCGCTCGCGGATGGTGGATGCCCGCACTGCGAACTTCTGCCTATGCCGACTCTGCGGACTCGCCTGGCGTTGTTCTCTGAACCCGCGTCCCAGCCTTCTGTGCCGCGCCGTAAGAAGCGTCGCGCCCAGCGCGCTCCCGAGCCTTCTCCAGCCCGCCAAAGCTCGCCGGTTCGCCCGCCTGCTTCGCCGGCTTCACCTGAGTCGCTCCCGGACGGACAGCGCCCGCCGTCTGCCGCCGCTTCCGCTCCCGAGCTGGACGAGCCTGCCGAGGTATGCTCTCTTGTGGCTTCCGATAGCGAGGATTGGGCGAGCTCTGTGGACCTCCCCCCCGCTGACGTGTCTAGCCAACCCTCTGGGAGGAGACCCGGCATTGAGGCTGAGCTGATGCGTCTGCTCACCCAGGCCGTAGAGAGCATCGGCCTCGAGTGGGAGGCGCCCGCCTTGCCGCCGCGCAACAGACTCGACGGGCGCTTTCTCAAGAAAGACGAAGCCCCGTCTAAGTCTAGGGCCGCCCCCTTCCTCCCTGAGCTCCACGACGAAGTCGCTAAGTCATGGACCGCCCCGTTCTCCGCCAGACTGCGCACTTCCACTTCTGCGGCCTTCACTTCTGTCACCGGCGCGGGAGATAAAGGATATCTCTCCATTCCTCCTGTCGAGGCGGCGGTCGCGTCGCATCTCTGCCCGCCCTCTGCGGGACGGCGCGCGCAGACGACGCTCCCCTCTAAAGCCTGCCGGGTGATTTCATCGCTGCACGGGCGTGCTTACACAGCCGCTGGACAGGCGGTCTCAGCGCTGCATACGATGGCGATCTTGCAGATCTACCAGGCCGACCTTCTCCTTAAACTGGACGAGGAAGGCCCGGGTGCGATCAACGTGGCGGATTTACGAGGCGCTACGGACCTTGCTCTACGCGCCGCTAAAGCCGCTGCTCAGGCCATGGGGCGGAATATGGCCTCTCTCGCCGTTGCTGAGAGACATCTGTGGTTGACGCTGTCTGAGATGACGGAAGCTGAGCGCTCTGTATTCCTCGACGCGCCCATTTCCCCTGCGGGCCTCTTCGGATCTGCCGTCAAGGATTTCGCGGACAGATTCTCGGAGGAGCAGAAGACTTCGCAGGCCATGAAGCACTTCCTTCCGAAGCGCTCGAGCTCCGCTGCAGGTCGCTCTAAGCAGCCGTCTGCTCGCAGCTCGCAGCCTCGGCCTGCATCGCCCGCAGCCGCCGCTACACAGCGCCGCCAGGCCCGGGATCAGAGACCGCGCTCTCGCTCTGCTGGACGCCGCCCCGCTCAGCGCGGGCCTCGGCCGAAGATTGAGCTCAAGCCCGAGGCCTCGAAGCTTTCCTAGCCACTCTAAGAAAGCGACGGTGTTCGGAGCCCGCTGCGGCCGGCTCCCCACCGAAAAGATTCGCTCGTTCAGTTCCTTGCGATGTGACTGTGCCAGTGTATTTAGCAGTGAAGCAGCCGGTGTCTCAGCCCGCTTGCCTGCACAAAAAAGCCGTTTTCATGGCTACCCAGATAAATCCAATAAAGAGTGTATTTTCTGGTATGCCGGCCACGGCCGATGGTGTTATGAGTGTTGTAAGAATGCCCACGCCCCAGTGCCCATTCCCACACCCAGACACAGCCCGCCACGGTGCGAGGCGAGCACACATAAATCTGACTCAGGTCGATTGTGCAAACAATGTAGCGATTGCGCCCATACAATGCCCGCTCACGCTGCATGCCCCGTGTCCCTTGGTTTCTGTAAAAACGAAACCAACACACAATCTATCGGCTCCGGCCGAAAGCGTGCACAGTGCTGTAGATGTGCCCGTAGGTTTGCGCCCACATCCTCCCGCAAGCACGCCGAATCCCACGGGATTCGCCCCGCTCACTCTCGCTATGCGTCCCGCCATAGAGATTATGAGCGCGGCCAGACTGCCCGCTGTGCCCAGCGCGCCCCCCGCCTTGAACGCTGTAAACACGGCGTCGTGTTCCCAGGGTACCGGGGCTCTCGAGCCATTGCCAGGTCACGGCCAGAGCCCGGTCTGCATCCTACCCCTAGCTACTCGCGCAGAAGCGTGGTCGAAGCTACCCGGGGTATCAGACTGGGTGCTGAACACTATAAAGAGAGGCTACTCGCTACAATTCGCACGACGTCCACGCCGTTGTACGGCGCCCGTCGAGACTTCTGTGAAAAACGAAGTATCTCATCTACTTCGAGCCGAGATAGCGAAACTACTGAGCAAAGGGGCCATAGAGCCCCTTTCTCAGGCTCAGAGCGAAGGGGGCTTATACAGCAGATATTTTCTGGTACCGAAAAAAGATGGGGGCTTCAGACCCATTCTAGATCTGAGACAGCTGAACAAAGGCCTTGTGAAGCGCCAGTTCAGGATGCTTACGACCAGGAAAATCCTCGCGCAAGTGCGCCAAGGGGACTGGTTTATGTCGATAGATCTGAAAGACGCGTATTTCCAAATACAAATAGCGTCCCATCACAGGCGATTCTTGAGATTCGCGTTCGAGGGCCAGGCTTATCGATACACAGTCCTGCCGTTCGGCCTGTCTTTGGCACCCCGTACATTTACGAAGTGCATGGACGCGGCTCTCGCGCCCCTGAGACTTCAGGGCATGCGAGTTATGAACTACTTGGACGATTGGCTGATTCTAGCTCGATCACGGTCAGAGCTCATAGAACACAGGGCCACAATGCTCGAGCATCTCGAGACACTGGGCCTGACGGTCAACTGGGAAAAGAGCCTGCTGTGTCCCAGCCAGAGAATTTCTTTCCTGGGAACAGTGTTAGACTCGCTTTCCATGACGGCACGCCTGTCACCGGAGCGCGTACTAAGTATTCAGCGCGTCGCGGAATCCTTCCGCCACGGCTCCATAGTCCCGCTCAGACGGTTTCAGAAATTGCTGGGCCTGATGGCCTCAGCATCCCATGCACTCCAGCTGGGCCTGCTTCGCATGCGCCCGCTGCAGTGGTGGCTGAAAGCACGGGTCCCGCCCCGGGCATGGTCCACGGGCAGGTGTCGCCTCAGGGTCGACCAAAGGTGCGTTTCGGCTCTGGAACCCTGGAAAGTAACCAGCTGGTATCAGTCTGGTGTGAGTCTGGGGACCGCCTCAAGGGTGAAAGTGGTGTCTACGGACGCCTCCACCACGGGGTGGGGAGCGCTGCTCGAGGGCAGACCGTTGGCTGGCCTATGGTCAGAGCGGGAGAAGCTCCTTCACATAAACTGCTTGGAATTGATAGCAGTCAACAAAGCGCTGCGGCGCTTCTGTCCCCTGGTGAGGGGCCACCACGTCTTGGTCCGATCGGACAACAAGTCAGTGGTGGCGTACATAAATCGCCAGGGCGGCCTCAGGTCCGCACGCCTTTGCAGGCTGACGGAACCCCTCTTGGTCTGGGCCCAGCGCAACCTCCTTTCTTTGAAAGCGGCGCACGTGCCTGGGCACCTGAATACGGGTCCAGACATGCTGTCCAGAGACAACGTCCTGACAGGAGAATGGTCGCTGCACCCGCAGACGGTCCAGCTCCTGTGGGAAACGTTTGGCAGAGCGCAGGTGGACCTGTTCGCGTCCCGCGAGAATGCTCACTGCCCAGTATTCTTCTCAAAGCGCAGGGACGCGCTGGCACATACTTGGCCCAGCGGTCCCCTGTACGCTTTTCCCCCGGTCTCGCTCCTGCCACAGGTGTTGGAGCGGATCAGGGAAAATGGATGCCCAGTGCTGCTTGTGGCTCCGCTCTGGACGAACCAGGCTTGGTTTCCGGTCCTGATGCGGATGACCAGCACTGCCCCGTGGCCTGTACCGTTGAGGAGAGATCTCCTCTCTCAGGCAGAGGGCTCGATTTGGCATCCTCACCCGGAACTGTGGTCCCTGCACGCATGGGCCATCAACGGGTACCCGCTAGCCTCCCAGAAGGAGTGCTAAACACGATCGCACAGGCTAGAGCTCCGTCTACCAGACGGCTCTATGCCTCGAAATGGTCGGTGTTCTCTACTTGGTGTCGAGCCCGTGGCTTTTCACCCGTGGACTGCGGGGTTGAGGAAGTGCTTGCCTTCCTTCAGGAGCTGATGGATAAGGGAAGAACCCCATCCACGCTCAAAGTGTACGTGGCGGCCATAGCAACGTTTGCTAAACCTGTGTCTGGCCAGTCACTGGGGAAAAACGACTTAGTCGTGCGTTTCCTACGAGGGGCTCGGAGAATAAATCCTCCCAGGCCCCCTTCAGTCCCGGCTTGGGACCTTTCCACGGTCTTGGAGGCCATGAAAGGCGCCCCGTTCGAGCCGATCCAGCTGTCGGATATGAGGCACCTGTCCCTTAAGACGGTGTTTCTATTGGCTCTCGCTTCAGTGAAGCGTGTAGGGGACTTGCAGGCGCTTTCTGTAAGCGCGTCATGTCTGGAGTTTGGGCCTAACGACTCAAAGGTCGTACTCAAACCGAGGCACGGCTACGTGCCGAAATCCCTCAATACACCGTTTAGGGCCCAGGTGATTTCCCTGTCAGCCCTTCCGGTTCTCGATGAGGAGAGGGACGCGAGTCTCCTTTGCCCTGTCAGGGCGTTAAGGGCTTATGTGTCCCGCTCGGCTGGGTTCAGGCAGACCGAGCAGCTTTTCGTTTTGTTTGGCGGCCGTTCTAAGGGACTCGCCGCCTCAAAACAGAGCCTATCCAGATGGATAGTGGATGCCATAGCGCTGGCTTACACTTCCAAGGGCCTACGGTGCCCATTGGGTGTCAAAGCGCACTCCACGAGAGGCGTGGCCTCGTCGTGGGCATGGTATAGCGGGGTCTCCCTGCAGGATATCTGTACGGCTGCGGGCTGGGCCTCGCCGTCGACGTTTATCAAGTACTATAACCTGGAGGTGCCCGCCCTACAAGCTAAGCTTTTGGCGGTCTGAACTTCGGGCTTATTGGCCGCCAATGCGGCTATGTTGCCCTTACGGGTCAGTGTCCCTACGGGACTTTATAAAGGAGTGATGCTTTAGCCTCTCCTCCTCTACTCTATGTGAGTTATGGTGATTATGCACTAGATGTGCCCCGGGCTTTGCCCCGGGACTCTGGTGTTGGATCCCTGTCCGCACGGCGTTTTGTATGGGGTCCCCATAGCGTAAGATATTACGCAGTACGAGAGATACTCTCGTAAGAGAACGTACTCGGTTACTAACGTAACCTCGGTTCTCTCTAGAGAGGGAACGAGTACTGCGTATCTTGCCGTGCTTGAACTATGCTCTGGTTCGCTTCGGTGTACAAAATCAGAGAAATACAGCTATCGAGGGGTATTTATAGGGTGAGACCACGCCTATACTGGCGGGACATGACGAAATGAGCGCGAAGCGTCTTCATTCGTCATTACGTCACGCAGTGCCTTCACTCGATAGGCTGCAGCTTTTCCAGCGAGGCAGCCAATGGGCGCGCGAGCTGTTTCGCCCTTGTCTGCTTGCTGCTGCAAAAGCGTTTTGCATGATTAAAAAAAAATTAAGGATAATTTTTGGCTTCAATATCTCGAGGAAAGAGTGTTTCCCCATAGCGTAAGATATTACGCAGTACTCGTTCCCTCTCTAGAGAGAACCGAGGTTACGTTAGTAACCGAGTACGTTTTTTCCAACAATGTGAATGTCTCAGTTGAGCATTATTTGTTTGTATTCTGTACATTTCACTGTGGATTATTTGTTAAATCAGTCGCAATTTCGACGCAGGCTTTGCAAACAGACTTTTACGGTATAGATCTGCCAGCAACGCCACACACATGTAACAAACCATGTTTATTCTAATGCCTGATCTGTGATCAGTGATTTCTGATGTGTAATTGTTCAAGTTCAGACAGGTAATCTTTCTCTCTAAATCGTTCAATGCTGTTTATGCATCAGTAAATCAAGCCAGTGACTAAACGATCAACTTCACATCGTTTCTTTTAGTAGGATGAAAATAATCGTATTTAAATTGTGATTAAATTATATACAGAAAGCAATCAAAGAACAATCCCTTTACAATTACCCAAGCTGTCAATCAAACAGCGCGAGTTTATCTGGACACTCGCCACAACTCCCATTAATAATGACCCTGGTACACTGCTCGACGAAGCTCTTACTGTATTTACATCGTGTTTGCATTGTTATTTGGTGAAAGCATTCCTAAGATTGCAGAAATTGCGTTGCAATGATGAGATCACTTCATTCACATGATAAACAAACTGGGCGTTTACACTGAAGTCTCCCAGCAGCCAATCACAGCAGTGGGCGTTTACACTGAAGACTCACAGCAGCCAATCACAGCATTGGGCGTTTACACTGAAGTCTCACAGCAGCCAATCATAGCAGTGGGCATTTACACTGAAGCCTCACAGCAGCCAATCACAGCAGTAGGCGTTTACACTGAAGCCTCACAGCAGCCAATCACAGCAGTGGGCGTTTACACTGAAGCCTCACAGCAGCCAATCACAGCAGTGGGCGTTTACACTGAAGCCACACAGCAGCCAATCATAGCAGTGGGCGTTTACACTGAAGTCTCACAGCAGCCAATCATAGCAGTGGGCGTTTACACTGAAGCCTCACAGCAGCCAATCACAGCAGTAGGCGTTTACACTGACGTCTCACAGCAGCCAATCACAGCAGTAGGCGTTTACACTGAAGCCTCACAGCAGCCAATCATAGCAGTGGGCGTTTACACTGAAGCCTCAC